>RJWM01028915.1:0-25112 GCA_004363535.1 Dasyprocta punctata | reverse complement strand
GTATTATAGTAGATGAAATTTACATATGATATGAATTGATACATAATTTATTTAAACAAAAGTGCTAACAAGCATTAATCTACTACTCTATACTGTTTCCTTCACTTCTTTTTTCTTAACCACAAATGTGTAGGTTTTGTGTTCTGAGGTTGATGAAGATTGATGCTTAGTTCAGGTGTCCATAAACACACTCATAATTGCTGGACATCTGATGTTGAGCCTGGCCATCTGGCTGACAGCTGTCCCTCCTCCTTCCACTGAGCTGGAAGAACTCCAGAAGATAAGCTTAAAGACGAAGGCGGGAAAGTAGAAGAGCTCAGGAATGTCATAGAAGCACAGTACCATAGTAATAGATGAACTAGTGGTTATGAGATCAAAGGCATCACTAAAATGGTTCAGCAAAAGGAATAACTAGGATGAAATGGAAATTTTTTTTTCTAATTAACTATTGGTTACTTCCAGTATAATGTTCTAAGAGGAAAGAAATAGCAATGCCAGTTATCTGGCTGTGGGTCTACAAGTGGCATAGTGAAATTTTGACAGGAAAGAAACGGCATACTCGTAGTGGGGTTGAAGAGTTTTCCTGAATGGTCTACCTGCGGAGCTGTGGAAAGGGTAGAGGATAATGAAATATCCAGGGACCAGCAAGTGTGAGAAACCTCAAAGGATGGAGCATGTGCCACTGCCTGGTCTAGAGGGGAGGGGATGGGAGGGTATTCCTGGCATCAGGAGAGCAAGCACTCACAGGGCTGCTGGGAAGGAGCTCGAGTCATAGGGGAACAGAGCCACTGCCAAAACCACTGCATGGCATGAAGGGGGCCTGGAGCCTGATTGAGTCAATATCCTCGTCCCTCTCTCTGCCCAACCCTGTGACCTCCTGCCACAAACACAAGAGAGCTAGGATAAAGTCTATAGAGGTCACCTCCTGGGGCAAAGAGTGGGGCAGAACTGGATGGAGAAAGGATTGAGAGTGACAGAACTATAATATCTGTCAGTGGAGCTCCAAGATCATGCATGAGCTCATTAGTGTATCCACTCTCCACAAGATGCCCCAAACCTTCCCAAATAATTCATTACCAAAAGAAAACGCATTGCTTGCCCTGAAAATGCAAACTCAAGGCATGTTCTTTGGAAACATTTCCAGTAAAATGAGTGCCCCTACACCACCTCATTTAGAAATTCTGGAGGCACCAACGGTTGAGAAAAAGTGATGTTTCCAAAAACAGGTGAGTAAAGAAATTTCACTTGCTTTAGACCAGAGGAAGTCAGAAAGACAAAGTTAATGGGATGGATATGGTAAAAAAGAGCAGAGAAATCAGAAAGTGGAGTAGACAGGGAGAAATGTATGCCATCTATCAATAAAAAAGAGACAGAGAAAGAACCTTTGTTGTTTGAGATATAAGTATAAAATTTCTGGTGCTGCACATATGTGAATGTTTATATTTTTCCCCTTCCATGTAGCAGCTTTCATTACTAAACAAGGAGAAAAGATTGGGAAACAATGATGGGCATTATCTTCTTTATGCCTTACAGCAAACTCGCAAGATAGATTTTATCATCCCCAGCTAAGTAACTTGTCCAATGATACATACTGTGCTTGCTAATAGCTGTAGCCAACCTATTCTACAGGGAGTCCCTTGGCCAACAGTTTATCCTGCAGAGAACATTGTGTGCAGCTTCAGCCATATATTTGCAGACTGAAGGAAAGGTGAACTGTTCATCACACACCTCTACTACTTGGGTACTGGGCTTTCTTTATGAGTAACCAACATGTACTCTGAGTAACATTTGGCCATTCTTTTAAGATCACAATACACTGAATATTAACCATTGTTATTCTCTAAATATTTAGTTACGAAATTTTGTTTTTATAGAAGAGCATTTTTATATTTTCTTTATTAACGTCTACTTATATTACATTAAAATAAAAAAATAAAATGTAATCATGATCAAGAGTTATACAGAGGGGGTTGGAAAAGGACATAAGGAAAAGAATTACGATGTGTTGGGTACATGTACTAACTCCCCACAAAGAATGCAATCACTATATAATGCAAACATGTACAAAACAAAAACCTAAAGAAAAATAAGTAATCAGAAACAGAGGCATCCAGAGGACATCAAATCTCTTACAACTGGATGGTGAATTAGGAGGGCAAATTGTATGTACTTTATGAAGACTTATAACCCCACACTTTTAGACACATTTCTCTCTATTTTATAGTGACAGGCATGACAGCAACTGGGTTAAGTTTCTAGAGATTCTGTAACAAGTAACAAAATCTGGGTGGAAAAAAAATGAAGCTTATTTTCTTACAGTTCCTAGGCTAGAATTTCAAGGTTTAGATCTTCAGCAACTGTGGTTTCTTCAGAGGACTGTGAAAAAGAATCCACTGCGTGCCTCTCCCCGGGCTTCTGGTAGTTCGTTGATCATTCACAGCAGAAGCGTCTCCCTGCTCTTCATCTTCATGTTCTCATGCTGCTCCTCATGTACATTATGTTTCTGTACCCACATTTCCCCCTTTTACAAGGACAGCATCATCTTGGATTCAGATCCACTCACTTGTTTCCATTGTAAATAACAAATCAGTAACAAAGCTAATGCCGAACAAAGCCACACACTAAGGCAAAAGGAATTTAGATTTTGTACAGTAGATTTTTAAGGGTACAATTCAACCTATAACAGCAACCTGTAAATGTGGTGTGTCTGTAGATTCTAAGAAGAATTGATTTTCAGGGCTAAAGACAGATACATGATAGAAGGTACAAGTTAAATGAAAACAATGGTCAACGAGACTACTGTTGAAAAGCACGATGATAACCAGAAAAATATCTCATGCAAACATAGTTGGGTTTCTCTCTGCATATATGTAAAATATACATTTTATAATAATTTCTGAGAATCAAATGAGATACCGTATGTGACAGCACTTTGCAAGCTGTGTGGCATTCAAATTAAGGCATTAGTTTTATTACCATTACCAGGTCTTTATTTATATAGGTAGCTTATTTTTATTGTTACAATGAGCATTTCACACTTTTCTGCTCCATTTCTTTTTATTTCAGCTATATTCTAGATAAGTAGCATCGATGTCTATGTCCTTTTAAAGAACCGAGTTCCTTCACTCATTTTTCTTTTTTTGTTTTTCTTCGTCTTTGTAAAACATCTTTCCCAACTTTCATTTAAATGTAAAGTAGAGTCTTGGCACTGAGTTGTTCAAATGATCTACTCCGTTTAAACTTAGCTCACCAATGAAAGGAACTTAAATTGTCAGCACGTTCAGTGCATTGACTACAAACCAGTTCAACCTTTTGATCAATTAGAACTTGAGACAGCATCCTAGATGCTTCAGTCAGGTTTGGCTCATTCCTACCATGACCTTTGGGTCTTTCTTTGCTTAGTAGCATGACATTTTCCTGTCATTGCTTGCTCCCAGGCTTACACATATTGATGACTTTCTGTTTAATTAATTTTTCCCCAGAAAATAAAAATAGAAAAAAAAGCACGTTTCTGAGTTTACCACATTTAATTCAGAACTCAAATAGTTAAAGCACTTTTCTAACTATGCAAAAATGAAAAAAGAATCTAAGATAGATATACTGTTCTTGACCTTTACCTTACCCTCTTCAGTCTTCTCACATTTGACCACCTTGCACTGAAGACTCATAGTAATCTATGAGTTAGTTCATGTTTCCAAAATTTACTAAGTGTTCATCATTTAGCTTGTACTGTGTTAAAAATTCCAGCAAGCTGAAGCTCTTTGGTAATTTTACCACATCTTTTTTTTTTTGGTGGCACCGGGGATTGAACTCACAATCTCATGCCTGCCAGACAGGTGCTTAAGCCACTGAGTCAAACTCCCAGCCCGGTAATTTTAGTATTTATTGAATTTGGTACTATTGCTTGATTAATGAGCAAGTCCACAGGTATCTTATGCACGGTATTCTGAGTTTTGAAGAGGCACTGATTTGCCAAATGCACAGCTGGGCTGGAGATAGAGGATAACAGCTCAGCGCCAACAGCTCGCTGCTTTGATTCTTCTCAGCCTTTACTCCAAACAAATGTACTTCCTTTTCTTTTATAGAGGGAGAGGAAATAATGTACTATAAAGGTCATCACTAAAAGTCTTGTGTACTGCTTAAAAATCCCAAATCCGTTCTCCCCATATAAAACACAATGAAGGCTTATAAACTCTACTGAGAGATTTAAAATAAGTGCGCAGAGATTTTTAATGTTTGAGAGAATTTCCCTCCCAAACATTTCTGGACAAATTTATAATCTATAACAAACCAACTGGTTTATAGCAGCTGCTATATTTGGAAAGTGACTTAACAAGTGAAAGGCCTGGGTGCTCAGAGATTATTATCAAGGTGGGAATGTAAGACAGGTATCTGTTTATGGCCACAGCCCAGGTCAGAGACACAGGGAGTATGTAACCCATGAAATCCATTTTCCTTACTGGTTCAGGCCTCTTTAGAGTCAAACTCTATGTCCAAGCATAGTCACTAAAAATGCCTTTTACTTGCAGCTTTAGCAAGAGTGGCCTGTGAATGTATCATCTTAACAAAGTGATCCCATCAGGTGCGAAACAGGAATGACAAAGAACACAGCAGAAGTTGCATTTGGAAAAGTGAGCTTGTTCTTTGAAAGTCTTTCATTAACAGTTTTATGTATACCATGAAAGAACAATGAAAAAAAACTGACTTCTTCCTTTCCCCTATGGAGCTGGTAACATTTAAGAGTTTTATGTTTCTACCACACTTGAAGTTGTTCAAACTGGGTAAGGGAGTACATTAAAATCATCTCCTAGGGCTGGGGAGTTTGGCTTAGCGGCTTAAGCGCCTGCCCTGGCAAGCGCAAGGCTGTGAGTTCAATCCCCAGTGCCGCAAAAAAAAAAAAAAAAAAAAAAAAAAAAAAAAATCATCTCCTATCAGGACAGAAAGTGGTGCTACTATTTAGGTCTCTGTCCTCCTGCCAGCAGAAGCAAATGCATTTTCTCCATTTCAAAGGGATTCCTTCACATCTCCATCCTTTCCCAGCCACTCCTTTGTGATGGGGTTCAGTTTGATTGATTAATTTTAATTCTCCAGTTTCACACAAGGTAGACAGTGATGAATTGATATATTAAAGATGTGATTAATGGTTACTTTCTATTCAGTGTAATTATCAGGTGATAGTTTCAATGAAAAATGCTAGAGAATGAAACTTTTCACTCCGGATAACTATCCACCCTGTCTGCGAAGAAAAATGGGTCTCTATTTTCAACATATTACTGTAGAGCAAGGCCACTAGAGATAAAGCATACTGGTTTTGTAAATTTTGTAGAATAAGATGGATTTGGAATCGTTGCCTGTCTCCAAAGAAATTCTTAGAGAGGAAATCTCTGGATAATCAAATTTCAAATTTTACCTCAATCCTGGGTTATTTTACCAGCTCAAATCTAGTCTTCCTAATCATTTCTATATTTTATTCATTCAGCAGATTGGTTTGAGTAGATATCTCTAAAGCACAGCATTAATCATACCCCACTTTTTTTTTTTTTTTAGAAACCTCCAGCAACTTTCCATTAACACGATAAGAAGAACAAATCATCAGCATGACATTTAAGACCCTCTGATAAAAGGCAAATGTTCTTTGTCCAAGTTCCCATTCCCTTCCCACTGGTCTGCTCTCTCAGAATGCTTGACTTCTTGGCAGCCCCACTGGCCCGGTCCCCACTGGGCTATGCTTTGCCTTACACCCTCGTCCATCCATATTTAACTCCAAGAAAAACTGTGAATGACTTCAAAAGGGACCAAAAATTATCAGGCTTTTTTCATGGAGAAATTATGAGTTGTTTAGAAAGTAACCCTCTGAATTTTCTGGTTCTGGATAGTTTGTATATTTCACTGCCTTCAAGTTATTATATAACTTTGTAGAGTTAGAAGTTAATTTTAGAGAAAACGAATAGAAACACTCACTTTTTATAAGCATGCAAATAAATTCTCTCCAGTGAAGGCTCTAGAGATATTCCTAACCCATGGGAGAAGCAGGTAGTTCTGTCTCTATTAAACTAGCTGGTATCAGCGTATTTGGCTACCTTACTTACTTATTTGGTCCTTAGAGTCTCCTTTGAACTTGTGAAGACATTTTTTTCCCCAGCTCCTTTACCAACTCATTAGCTAAATAGAATCTTGGGCATATGTTCATTTCGTGTCTGTAATACGAACTCACAATTTGACTTTTTAAAATTTATTGTCTAATATTTTCCTATTTTTTAATTCTATTTTTAAATAGAATTTATTTCGCGGAGAAGATTTTGGCTCAAAACAAAATTGAAGAGGGAGCATAGAGGGTTCTCATATAATTCCTTCCCTTCACCCCAGCCTCTCCCATTGTAAACATGCACTGCTCTACCAGAATGGCTTATTTGTTACAATGAACTTGCATTTACATATTGTTATCATATAAAGTTCCTAGTTTATATTAGGGTTAACTAATGCTTTGGTGTTGTACATTATACAGTTTTGGACAAATGCATAATGACTTGTATTCACTATTATGGCATTGCACAGAGTATTTTCACTTCTCTAAAATTCCTCCATGCTCAACCTATTCATTACTTTGTCCCCATGAACTCCTGGCAACCACTGATCTTCTTACTCTCTTTATAGTTCTGATAAAATAAGTGATAGGTTCAAGAGATAGATTTCAGACCCTGTGTACATCAACTAAAGTACTTTGCAAGTGTATATCCAATGATAATAGAAAAAGCAGCTGCATTTATGAAAGGTAATGGGAAGGGAAGGCTCAGGGAAGGCGGTTTATGCCAGCAGAAACAAAAAGGGTGGCATAGACTGAGAAAGAAGGCTTTTGGGTTTAGATGTGTACCCTGCTGAGTGTGCCTCTCATTGGCTCTTCCTAGACATGATAGACAGATGATTAGAGGATGCCAGTTATCTCAAGACCATCTAGTGGGCGTGACTTGTTTTAATAACATCATGGCACATGGTACCCACATATGTACCGCTGATGAAGTTGGAGTGAAGCAAAGATTATCGCAGATCATGTTGTAGAATCTAACACATACGTGCTCTTGCCTGGAGCTTTGGAGATTTCCTGGGTATTTGTTATTCTTACTTCTGTTTCTCTTAGAATGGAAGGAGGTTTGGGTCCAAATTCAGTGGGCTGAGACAGAGTGACTCCATGGCTCTGTCTGTGCTCTTACATCGGTTTTGCCTTCTAGAATCTTTATGGAATCATTACACATACATTTGTAGACTTCATACTTTGTAGACTTCATAGCCTGGCTACTTTTACTCAGTAACATGTGTTTTAAGTTTCCTTCTTAGCCTTCTGTGGCTCAGTAACTCATTTCTTTTAAGCTTTATATAATATCCTATTGTTTGGGTATGCCGTAGTTTAGTTTTCTATTCATTTATTGAAGGACATCTTGGTGGCTTCCAAGTTTTGGCAATTCTGAATATAGCTTCCATAAACATTGTATGCAGGTTTTCACGTGGACATAAGTTTTCAACTCATTTGCTAAATGGCAAAAAGCAAGATTCCTGGATTCTATGCAAAGATTATGTTTACTTTTGTAAGAAATTTTTAACTTTCTTCTAAAGACACTGTACTGCGTTGTTTCTTCTGGTCACCAGACAGCGTGTGAAGAGGCTCCCTAAACCTGCCTTACCTGAAGAATAAGTGAACAGCTTCCCTGTCATGCAAAAGAGTTTTCAGGACACTTCAGTTAAGAGGCATAAAGATGTTTATTAGGTACAAATATGAAAGTACACACTCAAAGAATGCTGTTGTGAGAGTGAGAGAGAGAGTAAAGAAGAGAGGCAGAGAGAAGCATTTTGATCTAAAACTGGGTGTGTATAATTTTGGTGCCTTGGACGTGTCTTCAAATGAATGATCTAGAATGTGTATTTCTACTGCCTGTCAGGTTCCCTGTCTGGTGGGCTATGTTAGAATCAGGCCATTTACATGTGCTTGAAGTTGAGATACGCTGCTCAATAGTATTGCTGCTTCCTTGGGGTTGGAGGTGTGTGAGAGGAAGCACTATTTACAGCCCCAGAGTCCAGTTTATTAACTTACTGTGTCTTTAAGACCTTTAAGAATAACCCACCTCACACCTTTCTATTTCTTTTTTTCTTTTGAGTGTATTTCCTGGAAGGTAAAAAGGCTGAAGCAACTTTAGTGTTCTGAAACTGGAGTTCTTCTGGTTTCTTTTTCTTTTCTTTTCTTTTTTGTACTTTTCTCTTCTTCTCTTGTCTTTTCCTCCTTTCTTTTCTTTCCTTTTTTATTCACTTTCTCTCTCTCTTTCTCTTTTTGACAGGGTCTTGCTATGTGGTTTAGGCTGCTCTTGAACTTACTATGTAGCCCAGGCTGACCTTAAATTTGCAGCAATCCTCCTGCCTCAGCCTCCTGAGTGCAAGGATTACAGGCATGCACCTTCACACCTAGCTGTAGTTCTTCTTAAAAGTAGAATTTTAAAATTCTGGTTTTTTTCTTGTCCTTTCTAAACCTGCCTTACCTGCAAAATATGTAAATGGATTCAGTGACTTCAGTCACAGGAAAAGATTTTTTAGGAGACTTCAGTTAAGAGGCATAAAGGCATTTACTAGACACAAATTTTATTAGGCACCTGTTTTTATTTTTTTTTCTGTCTTCCCTCATTACTGCCAATGAATGAGAGCACCTATTGCTCTAAATCCTTGGCAGCACTGGATCTGGTCGAAGTTCTGGCTTTGGGCTATTCTTATAGATAGGTAACAGTATTCCACTATTATCTTAAGTTATGTTTCTTTGCTGGCACCTGATGTAGAACATTTTTTCCCACATGCTTATTCATTATTTGTATATCTTCTTGGTGAATTGTACTTAGATTTTGTACCCATTTTTAATTGATTATTTCCACATTTTTGAGCTTTAATATTTACCCAATTTCTAACGTGCAACTCAGGATTTTTTTTAGGTAGGCAATATGTTAGGAGTCTTTGTAGGTCTTTTAAGCAATACAGACCTGCTTCCCTTACCTCTTTATTTTAGAACAGTGTGTCTCACATCATTGCAGGGTTCCAACCTTAGAAGTTCTGACAGCTGATTGGATTAGGCCCTGAGAAATCTACATATTTATCCTGTTCCCAGAGAATAGAATCCCACTTAAAGAGCAATTGCTCTAGATCAATTAAATCAGTTTCTGAGGGTGCTGGCTGGGAATAGGCATTTTGGAGTCCCTATTGATGTCGCTGCCTTGAGGGTTGTTAAGAATGGACCCTAGAGTGTCTTTGCTTAGTATGGGCTAGGAGTACATTTCTTCAGGCTCTCTTTATTTCTTTATATTGCCCCATTTAACATCTAATTGTTTGTTGTATGTATTTTTTACAATTACCTGTATAAGCGACTACACATTTATTGACAATGGTAACTCAGAATTTTGCTTTCTAGTTTAGATTTCAAAAGGTGCTTATTTCTTGCCATATGCCTTGCTTTAGTTTAAGGTAATAGACAGCTAGTTACTAAATAGTGGTGGCTTGTTATGAACTTGTGGTCTTTATAATTATTCTCTCCCAAATTTGTTATATAAGAAGAAAAAAATCCCATCATTTCCATTTGATTTAGCTATTGTCTTTTTAAATAAAATTGTTTGTAGGTGACATCTGGATACAAATAATAAGAATAAACAAAAGATCATATTCAGTATGTCTCCTCAGGGTTATAATCTATTTATGAAGTACGTGGTTGAACGTGTACATAACTAGATTTTAAAATAAGTTTGTGTCTGCCTTACCTAAAATGTAGATTGGTCTGTTTCTTCTCAACATTTAAAGTCATAAATTCTTCTAGAAAAATCTGGGGATGTTTAAAAGAAACTGTGACTCCGTAAATTGGAATTACCTGAGGTTGCAGTGGGTAATATATTCAAGGTGAGGTTTTACACTATAACTCTTTAAATTATTTCATGAAAAACCCAGAATTCCTTGCTATTTTAAGTAAAGCCAAGAAAACAAATCTGCAAAACTGAATAAAATCTATTTCTTTCTTTTGTAAGCTAATACGTTTCCAGTGGTGATGAGAAACGGAGTGACCTCTGGGTAGCATCTGATTCCCTTCTCACTGATGCTCAGTTGTTGTGAATCATTGTTTAAAATAATTCTCCTTCTCCTTCTAGCTTTTCTTTTATCTCACTACAAAATGCTTTTGAAAGCAAAAGTCATTCTAGAGGGCAAACAAATATAGATATATTTGTCCTGATATGTTCAGATTTTAAGGTATTTGTCTGGCAAGGAAAAAAATAAAAACAAACAAAAAGGAAGGAGAGAATCTTGAAATATTCAACTGCATATTCCTTATTTGTTTCTCAAGTGTTTTGCTACCTTAGCACTTGTGGTTAATATTCTGAGTGTGCACTGACTTGTTTTTATATTATTTTGATTTTGCTTTAAGACAAATTCTGAAAAAGAAACTTGGTGTGTATTTGTTTGTGCGTGCATGTAGATATATATGTATTTTTTTCTTTTTCATGTTCTAATTCATAGGTAATGATATACCTGCTAAATCCCAGGTTAATGTGAGGACCACTGCGAAGTGTACTTCTTCACCTAGATGGAAATACTAGATCCCCTCTCCCCCATGGACAGGCAGACAGAGAAACACACACACACACACACACACACACACACACACACACACACTGATCAAGGAATCACCTATGAATATTTACAACAATCAGTAGCAAATGATTCAGATAAAAACTGGCCTGATAAATTCAGATTTCAGGACCTATCACCATATATGAAGAGCAGTTTGTTTTTATAAATGAAAACTGAGAAGCTATTAGGAAAGCAGAATACTCTAGGCTGGAATCCTAATTCCATAAGAAAACTTTCGTATGAAAGTTGAAAGAAAAGTGGAGGTCCTGCATACTAATGTGGGATAAGTTAGAAGTTGGTCAAGGCTCAGGCTCAGTATTTGGACTGTGAAGAAAAATTCTTGAATATGAGAACTTATATTTATTTTCTATTGCAGTATAACAAGTCCCTACACATTTAGCTTTAAAACAATATACATGTAGTATATGGTTCTCTAAGAAAGAATTCTAGCACTACCTCACTGGACACGATCCAGGTGTCAGCTGCTCCCTATCCTCTGCAGGCGTGGTGGAAGTCTACCTCCTACCTCATTCAGCTGTTGGTCAGCATAAATTTTCTTCCTTGTAGTTATAGGAGAGGGCCCTAGTTCTTTACAGATACTATGTAGGGGATTCTCCCAGTTTCTAGAGGCTGTAACATGTGTCCTGTTCCCTCATCTCCCTTTTGTTTAATCTTTCATTCTCCTAATCTTTGACTTACTTGACTGATTGCTAGACTCAGACTTAAAGGGCTCACATGATTAGACTAGCTCCACCCACATAATCTCTTACCTGAACCTTTAATAACTTCTGCAGATCTCTTTCTGAGACACCTATGTTAGAGTCTATGTAATAACTGGGAATAGGCATGTGTATATGGCAGGGGGCAAGCAGGTTGGTTGAGAGCCATCAGAAAAATCTTTCCACCAATGAGGTACAAGCTCAAGTGAGAGACAGGCTTGGTAAACTAGGAAGTATCCAGATCAATGAAGCATCACTATACCATAGATACTTTGTACATAGACCAAACATTATAATATTTCAGCAGCAACATGGTGTGCCAGTTAGAAATGAAGAAAGCAGTTACTATACAGTCAGATTTCTCTGATATTGATACTCCTATAAAGGTCTGAACAATTTTGGATAGAGTACAATTTCAGCCATTTGGAGCAATTCAGTGTTGGTAGAGGCTTAAAAGAAAATAATAGAGTTCCTGACATGAGAATATACAGATATTTGAAAATGATGTGACTGTATTTATATTCAGATACATAAAGGAATTCAGCTTCTAAACATTGGTTTGTTAATTTGCTGTAAGATCTTGTCCCATCCAGAATGTAAAGAGCTTATACTATACTCTAAAAGCTTCATAAAAATTTACTATATTGAATATAACTTGTCTAGTTACTCACTTTGCTGATCCAGATAGGTCTTTTGCCATTTTCTGAATAGATTTTCTACAAGAGAGAATAGGGTCTGAGCTAATTCATGCATTCACTCTTCATTTCTTCATTTAGTTATCCAACCTATATTTATCAAGCAGCAAGCTAAGCAGTAGAGATACCAATTTAAATGAGAAACACATCCCTGGAGCGTGAGGAGCTCACAGCCAGCACATTCTAAAGGGAATCATTTGCACTCACTCCACTCCCATTTAGTTTTTACAGAAAAGCTTAGCAGTTTTAAAATAGAGCAATAAAGCAATTTTTGCGCATTTCTCTAAATACTGGAAGCTCTTGCAGTTTAAGGACATTGTTTTAACATGTTTTTATTCTATCAAGAGTTAGCATGGTGCAAAGCACATTTAGTGCTTTGATTTAAACTGAAAATACTGCAATCAGGCATTGTCTTTAAGAAAATAAGCAAGTAGTTGCCAGGACCAGTGTCTAATGATCATCTTAAATAAGAAACATATTGATTTATTACATCAAGTTTAGGAGAATAACACGTCAATTAGAATGAAACAACACTTACTGCAATCTACGCTTTTATGTAATGTCTGTCAACATCCCAGGTGTTTTAGAAGTGGTGCTATTTTAGCACAAAATAACACACTGCTGACTTTTTCTCATTACTTCTAAAACAATGTAGACCTACTTTCACTTCATTTATAGAACAAATAAAAAGCTATAAATTCAGCAAGCCAGTAAATAAAGTTCATTTCTAAGAGAAGGCTCTGGATCTAGCCTAATGAAATAGTTGGAGAGAATGACAAAGATTTATAAAGGCATATTTCACTCCATTGTTAATATCTGGATAAAATGTCTTTTATCCATATGAGCAGCACAAAAGAAATAGCTACCTAAATTATAGGACAGTCACAAAATTAGGCAGTGTTTGCAAAGGTCAGTGAAAAAATTTTATTAGCATAGAGAAAGACTCATAGCTTGATATGAAATTAAAATAAAAGCAGAATAAAATTTATGCTACATTTTTGATGATCATAATTTTTTGAAGGTGAAGGCACTTTTGGATGTTCTATTTCTTCCAAACATCACTTTAGAAAAATTTTTGGCTTGCTGGTTGGTTACATTTTGGTGAAATTTGATGGATGTAGTCATCTCCATAGCCATCTGGCTGAGAGAACTGTTATGCTAAGCATCCAACACCATCTCTTTCTGTTGTTTTCCTATTTATAGAAGTTTAAAAGCTAAAATTCACATTTCCTGTTCTCTCTTGAATCTATCACACTTCATGTGAATTAGATTCTGCCAATTAGACACATATTTATGGTTTTTGGAAGTAAGGCAGAGGTAATTTTTCTGCTCTTCTATGCTGTTTTAAGAAAATTTAGGCATAGGATTTCATCGTAGCACCTCACTATGGATGTTTCTATATATTTTGGGAGGTTTGAGGGCAGTGGCATGTACCTAAGTGCAAAACCCAAGTAACAACTTGGGACAGAAAAAAGAATACTTAAGTGGGTCAGTTTTATAAAATTTTAGGTACCATTCCAGGGCTCAGCCTATAAAATGCTTTTCTTGTGCCTCAGCGATACCATAAGCACCAAATGCTCTTTGATAATTCCCTTTGTGCCCCAAATACCCAGACTATTTATTTTCTACCCTAAGCCAAAAGACAAATACATGTTAAATATAAATTTTGATGTTTTAGGGAAAAATTTACAAATATAAAAATATTTATTGACATGTTGTAGCATGCATGTGTTTGTAGTTCTTTTTCCAAAGGAAATACCAATGTTCAGTACATATTAGTACAGAAATCTATGAGACATGGGTGGGGAGCATGGAGAATAAGCTTGAGGATATTGCAGTTGCAGGCATTATTACAGACTCTAAAACTCAGTTCAAACTTTTAAGGCAACACTTATTATATATGACCAGATCTACACTCAACAATTGTCTTCTGGTAAGATAACTTTTGCAAAGCAATAGTAATGCTAAAGGAGTTGTAGTGTATTTCCTGAATGTTCTAGGACATACACTACAACTCCTTTAGTATTACTATACTACCATATTCCCTCTTTTTCTGTTTCAAGGATAATTAGTCTATGGCTCTCCAGTTACCCTGGCCAACATCAGGGACATTCCAACCTCTCCATTTGAGAGACTTTGCATGTGTAATATGTATAACAATGATTCAGATATGATCTTAATTCTTAAAAGGAAAAAGGATTTCATGAGAAATAGATTTGCCAAGCAGAAGATGGATCCAGGTATCATGTTCAGAGATAAACCAGATAAATAAACAAACCTAAACACAAAAGTGTCATCAAGGGAAAGAAAAGAAAGAAAAAAGCTCCTCCTTTCAAAAACAAAAACCACACAAAAAATTTGAATACATATCTATCTTGAAAACTAATCAAATAAATTGAAGTTAAAGTAACAATGTGATTTCTTATTTATGGCTTAATGAATATCTGAAATTCAGAGTTCATTAAACTGTATATTCCTCTCGTTTTCTTTGTAATATCCCTTTTACAATACACCGTAATGGCTTAAAATGTTTATGTATGTTGGAAGTGCATCAATCTTTAGAACCTACATGCATAATGGCTATATAATATTGCTTTCTGCAAACTCCTACATGTTGCTGGTCTTTTTATGGCTGGTTTATTTAAAATTTCACTTTTGTTTCATATAACACATTAGATCTTAGTCTCTTCCAGATAATGTGAAACAACAACAAAAAAAGACATTTATTCTATCCTCTTGCTTTTAGTCATGAAAAATTTATCAGCAGTTAAACATTTATTCACCCCATTCCATTCCCCAAACCATTTGAGGTGGTTTACCATAAAATCAAGTAAATGTAAAAGGACCATAAAAGGATAAAAAGTCAAGAACAGTAAAAATAAATCATACTAAATCTGCAATATAAGAAGAAATGTTGAATACTAACAGAAATACTGTAACAAACCTTATAAATGGAACATTGGAGCAAAAAAACTTATTCCATGGGCTTGGAAGTTGAAAGGAAGGAGCCACAGTAGGTTCCCAAGGTTTTACTGGCTTCCTCCTAAAAGCTACTCTGCACGAACGCCAAGTGTTCCAGCGATGGACACACTAAGGACCAGAAGCCGCTTTCTTCGTGCACCCACCGCTGTGAGTCTGTGCTCGTGGCTGTCGTCCTTCCATTTCCCCTCCAGTCTCCTCCTTTACCCATTTGGCCTCTAGTTTCTGTTGCTCATCTCACTCCTTGTCTTTTAAAATTAATTTTTAAAATTTTATTTTATTTTAATGGACACATTATTGTATAACCTTACGGGGTGCAATGTGATGTTTCCATGATGTGCAGTTCACACATTTTGCTCTAGCCTAGAAAAGGGATCTCACTCTGAATGTAGCTCTCCACCTCTAGAGCTGGGAAAGGGACTAGGTCTGTGTGGGAGCTGAAGTGAGGGAGGGGAAGTGACAGAGAGCATTCTTTCCCTACCTTACTTCCTTGCGTGCCCACTTGCAACAAAACTCAGTCCAAAGCACCCGTATCTCCTACGTCATTCCTTTCTTGCCCTGGTAGTCATCTTTCTCACAGTGTCGGAGAGTGAGTCCTGAATGCATCAGAACCAGCCGAGCTACCCAAATCTTCACATTAACATAGACCACTGGAGACAGCAAATAGAGGAAGGGGATATAAACCTGCCTACGAAAAGATGCAAGAATGGTTTTTATTAAAATTTTGGAGGAGTTATATGTAAAAGTGGATCATACCATGCGTCTCTCATCTAAATTTCCTACAAATTCTTTATAGATATGTACCATTTTTTAACCATCTGCTCTCACCTGGGGGTCTCTCTGTCTGTCTGTCTGTCTGTCTTATCATTTCGTCCAGCTCACCTCTCCCTTTTCTGTCCCTCTTTTTTGTGCCCCTTCTTGCATCTATCGTCTTGAAGATTATTCCCTTTTTGAATTTCCTCCCTGCTCCCATAACCAGAATTTGGCCTGTATAAAACTTTGAAATCAATACATCTGTTCAGAGAGGCTGAGAATTATTATGAAGGTTACTGTTGGTTTGTTTCTG
The DNA here is from genome assembly GCA_004363535.1 of Dasyprocta punctata. Classification (NCBI taxonomy): domain Eukaryota; kingdom Metazoa; phylum Chordata; class Mammalia; order Rodentia; family Dasyproctidae; genus Dasyprocta; species Dasyprocta punctata. The sequence continues at coordinate 9,012 of RJWM01028915.1, read as the reverse complement.
TCATACAACACGTTTTAGTCACCACTGAATTTGAAGATAAATCCCCAGATGAATGACTCTATCCATACCCTTAGAGGTGGCTATATAAGAAACAGACATCATGTGTACTCACCAAATGTTGTAGAAGAGAAGGAGCCTATTGTAAATGGTAGAAATTAACAATGAAAAAAAAACTGATAAGTTTTCTTATGGTGCACATCCCTACCTATCACACGCACTCATACTGGAAAGCTGAAGTATGCTCCTGCGGTCAGCAGCAAACTGGTCAAGATCCATCATCAATTGTACTTTGTGAGGACCTGTGTCTCTGGACCTGCACAGTTGTCAGAAATTTTAGCAAAGGCCTTAGGAGACCTGGGGCTATTCTAAGGTCACTGAGCCACCTAGAACCTCAAGGAATGCATTCTTGTTCTACTGTCTTGTTATCATTGAGTATCCTTATGTGGATGACACATAAGGATGGTTTTAATAATATTTTTGTCAGGATAAAGGGTGAAAACCCAGCCCATAAGATCTGGGGTGAAGAATGGGAAAGGCAAAGCCATTCATATAGTAATCTTTCTAAAAGACACAGAGGAGATAGTTCTTGGTGGAGGAACATTCGTCCCCAATGAATATTAGTGAAAGAATTTGTGTGTAGACGAGCAACACAGTGTGCTAAGTAGATAGCTTTTTGATAGCCTAAGAGATGCTAAGTGTACCACCTATGACACCTCTGGGGACATATGACCTGAATGTCCTTAGCACAGTTCTGGGTCATTATCTTTATTTCAACTAGTTTTTGATTAGAGGAGGAGATTTCATCAGTGTTGTGTTGGCCTACAGCAGTTTGCCAAGAGTTATTATTAGTAGAGAATCAATTTTCAAATGCTTTTTGAGGATAAAGCTCTTTGGTATTTTTATGCCTTATTCACACTGCTACGAGGCATTCTACTATCAGTCTTTCAGAAAAAGCTTCAGAGTTGCCTAATTTCACATGGGTTTTTGTAGCACACATTGGAATATCATTTGTAAATCAAATTTAGTTAGAAATCGACAATTTTCCCCTTCTCTTTCTTTTTTTCCTTCCTTCTTTCCTCCCTTCCTTCCTCCTGTCTCTTCTTTGGTCTTGTCTCTGATCTGTATCTTGCTTCCTTTCTGAGCTATTTCTTGAAAATTATACAGAAACTGCTGTTAATTGGTCCCATTTACTAGATGAAATATAGAATATACACTTACCATATATGTATAATATTTGTCTTTCCTGCCTTCTACAAGCTGTTTCTGACTCTCCTCCCTCTGTATATTCATGATGACTTGACAGCAGTCGCCATCATTTGGTTACATTAAAGAAATGGAAATTTCCTGTGCTTTTGAAAGTGAAGAATCAAGTTTCCTTTACTGTAGATTTCTAGGGGAGTAGATAAACACTAAACCCACTAAAATGACCAGAACTAAACATGAATGCTTATATGGTGAAAGGTCAGTGATAAGGAAAATGCATAGATTTCTTCATCATGAGGCATGTCATGAGGTATTTCCATATTGCCTTTGTATTTTTGTTCATAGTATTGTTTTGGTTACTTTTCTCTCATTGTTGAGACAAAATACCTGATGCCCAAAATGAAGGAAGGAAATGTTCTTTTAACTTACAGTTTTTGGAGGTTTCAGCTCATACTCAGCTGACTCCAGTGCCGGGTGGTGTGACTAAGGGGCAACCATTATGGTAACTGAAACTGACAAGAGGGAAAAGGGCAAAAGGAGGAAAGCATGCCTCCTCGCTTCCCTTATATAGTATGTGGATTACCCACCCCTGGGTGGATGAAGCACTCACACCGCCAATCCCAGCGCTACACAACGAACCAATCACAAATGATAGACTCAGCCACCTCTGTGACTGCATGAGCCTTTGGGGGGATACCCAGACACAAACCACAACACGTATGTATACAAACAGTAACAACCATAACTCATCAAGTGCTCATTATAGGACAGGAATAGTGTTAGGCATTTTACAGAATTCATCTCGTTTCTTTGTAATTATTCTGCACAGTATTAATAACTCCATTTACTTACCCCTCTTAATGATAAAACTCAGACAGAGAGATAAATTTCCCAAGTGTACAAAGCCATAATTTGAAAAAAATTTCCTATCTTTTAAAAATTTTAACCATTTTTGATAGAGTGCTATTATCACTCTATCATTCTTTTGCACCTGCTCATCTTATTACTCCAGGAAAATTTTAGAAATACTTATGGAAAGCTTGCTATAGGTAGTCATTGACTTAGTCACTGGTGTCAAAGGATGAATAAATGTATTTTAAGTACAAGGAGCTCATATTCTAGTGGGGGAGTCAGAAAAGTGTTTATAGTTCCAAGTAAGAATGAGATGGTCTAGAGGTAGAGAACATGAGGTAGACCGAACACAGCGTCATGAGGGCTGCTGTCACTACATGATTGAGTAGGCTTGGATCAGTGTAGGAACAGGCTTCAGAAAAAAAAGCTGGAGAGGAAAGAGGACAACTGGGAATAATTCGTGACGGTGGATGATGGGAGTGTGCTTCAGGTGAGAAGATGTCAAAATGCCAAGCACAGACAAGAGGTACAATGAGATACAGAGCGCTACTGCCAGTTATAGTATCATGAACTCATTGATGGTCTTAGGCAGTTGTTTCCTTGTTAGCTGAATTGAAGGAAGAATCTAGGTAGAATTTGGGTAAATGTAGAGCTATAAAGTAGGAGAGACGTGAAAAAAGGTTTGTAATAAATATGGTTGGTAACAATGAGGAAGCAGACACCTTTCCAACTGACTTTGTGTCTCACATCTTTTCTGAGTCTAGTTTTCTTAGTTAATAAAAGATACCAATGGATTGTTATGCTAAATAAATGGCATCACATGTGAATTATTAGATGAAAAGAGTTTCGCTTGTGTTTGACTTAAGTATTCAATTAATTGTTGTAATCTGAATATTGTTTTAGTTAAGAAAATGTCAACTATTGATGGAACGGATAAGAGGCATAAAAAATGACTGTCTGGTTTTGTTTTGATTGAGATAAAAGCTGTTATCAAAAAATTGTTGAAGGCGAGTCAGAATAAAGTGCCTTATAAAAGATCTTGAGTTATATTTGTGATTGCTTCCCTTCAAAGTTAAACTGTGCACACAGTGAATTGAAATATACACACATTTTACAGTTTTATAAGTTTTAACCATAACATATCCTTCTCATGTATTTCAAAACCTTTTAAGGATCATGATATTTCTTTTATATTATAAAATTCTCTCATCTTTCACTGCAGTCAATCATTCTATCATCATCTGCTGCAGCACCTCATGTTTAATTTCTGTACAGGTAGATTTGTTTCTAGAATCTCAGAATTTCTGGAGTCACATAGGATATACCATTTTGTCTCTGGTGTGCTTCAGAATAATATTTTTGACATTTATCCATGTAGTTTTGTTCATGGGTAGTTTGTCATTCTTGTTGCTCAGTTTGTATGTATAGATTATCCCACAGGTTTTCTTTCTTTACTAGTTTGTTTTTAAATCTATGCTTGTCAATGAATATTTTTGTTGTTCTGGTTTTAGGCTTTATAAGGTAAACCTACAAAATTACTGGGGATTGAACTCATAACCTCTCACTTGCCAGGCAGGCACCATGCCGCTGAACTATGTTCCAGGTCCCTATGGGTCTTTTACATACTCAATTTATATAGATATTATCTCACTTTGTTTTTTTCCATAGTTTTATAATTTAACTTTTATGGTTAGGTCTGTTTTTTATGTTGATTTGATTATTGTATGTAATTAGATATAGGTTCAAGATTTATTTTTTTACTAGGATGATGCCACATATTTAGCTGTGATATTTGAAAAGATTTTTCTGTCTCCAAAGCCTTTTTAAAAAGCTACTTTTGGTTTTCAAGAATCTATGGTATTTGTATGTGTGTTTTATGTTTGGGGTTCACTGAGTTTCCTCTAGGATTTCCTCATAGTGTCAGCCACCATGTCTTTAAATCTTTATTTCTCTGCAAATTTCCTCCTTTTCCTTCTAGGACTTCAGTTACACACATGTCATACTATGCAATGACTCACATATCACTTAAAATCTATTAACTTTTTCAATTTTTCCCCTGTCTGTACACTAATTCTGTAATTCTTATCATCCAATTTTGAAGTTTACCAAAACTTTCTTTTGAAATATCTAAACTTTATAAGCTGATAATTTTATAATTCAAATGTTACATTAAATATTACATTTTTCAGTGTTATAATTTACATTTGGTTCATTTTCACTGATTCCATTTGTCTTGAGAATCTCATTTTTAAATGCATCTTATATTTATATGTTTTTCAAAATCATTGAACGTATTTATAGCAGCTGTTTTAAAATCCTTTCCTACTTATTCATGTATTTGTCATTTCTTTGGGCCTGTTTTCATTAGCTACTTTTTCTCTTGGTTATGAAAGAAAGGAAAATATTTTATTGTTGTGGAAAGCAAGATATAAATACTGCCTTGATTTGACTTGACATAGCCTTGAGTCAATTTGATATGCCTTGACATCATTAATTTATTTCAATTCAGTGCTTAATGTCCCAGTAATAATCCTTCTAGCCTAAATTGGTATAGAATAAAAACTTCAGCCATTATGCAGGGGGACATAAAATTATGATTATACATGATCATGAAAAGCAATGATGCTTAAACCTTTGGATTTGAACTCTGTTATATCTTGTCAACCTGGGAGGGCTGAGATAAAAAGCAGTCCCATGCTGAATAAATGCAACTTTAATGAAACTGGTTGGACCTGTATGTTTAGAAGCAGAAAACAGAGGAAGAAACAGGAACACTTTAAAAAAGATGATACTAGAAATAGAAATAGAATAGAAGATGAGTTACTTTTCTTATTTTCTTTTCTTGGTTACCTTTCTACATTTGAAAAATTTTTGCTGTAGCAAAGAACTCATATTTCCCTTATGGAACATGTTAGAAATAATAATCACCATAGCATGGGACAGTTATTTTTAAATACCATCTTCATTAATTCATTTATTACTTACTAGACACCATATATATGCTTGGCACTCCAAAAGACATTGTAATATGCAGATATAGTCATGGTTCTTATCTTCACAGAGTGTAGCTATTAGTTAGTATAATTTTTCATGCTGTTAATTTGACATTTTTGTAGATATAACCAAGTACTCTAATGCACTACCTTTATTTCCTGTTTCCTACAGTAAATTCCTGGTATACATGTGTGTCTCGCCCTAGGTACTCCACTATCTATCAATCTCACATTCTTTCTTGAGGAAATGAGGATGTAGATAGGAATCTGCAGTTATAGTACTTTAGCTATAGTTTTGCAATTGTTTTTATCTTTCTTTGGGGAGGAGGGTTGGTCTTTTGAGTATATGGGATTCTGCACATAACACTGTAATTTCATTTCAACTTTTAATGATAGCATAAGCAGTACGTTGAAAGACAACCAATAACATCCATCTCTTTAAATAAGTATGCTGCAGGGCTGAAATAACTTTGGCTTTATTGCTTTTTAAACTTCATGAAGTCTGGGTTAAGCTCTTGGCTACATTACATTTGAGAAATACAGACCTAATTTCACCTGCTCCACGCTACAGCTGCAGTTTTATTTGGAAAATTGATGAGGGCATTAAGTTCTGAACCTGTGTTGATTCTAATGTAAATAAATTGCATCATAACTTCATATTTGGGAGTGCCACTAATTCAGACCTGAAAATTAAGGGTTATCTTGTTGATTGGGGGAAAATTAAGGCAATCAACTTTCAAGGCTTTAATAAATGAGATTGAGCACTTAAAAATCATTTTCAAACTGGCTTTAAAAGTAGATGACTAGAAAATCAATAGCAGTAATACTTACCCATAGAAGCAGAAGATCTATATTTATTTTGGGGGATTTTTCTTGTTGTTTGCATTAAGTTTATTAGTAAGAAGTTTAAAAGTGATTATATGAAATATTGAACATATTTTTATAGGAAAATACACCCTCTATGTTTTGGGGGCAGTTAATATAAGTAGAGCAATGAAAAGTTGAATTTTAAAAAAGTGATCATTTAAGCTTAGTAGACCTAATGTAAATTCATGAAATCAAAGGGTATAAAAGACTCCCAAGAAGTTAGAGATATAGAAGCCTTAATTATATTCCTTTTCATAATATTCATTTGTGTGTAACCTTTCTATATTCTTTATTAAATTATAAAATACAATGAATCGACCTTGGAAATTATTTAAGGTCATACAATGTTAGAGAGCAAATTATTTTTCTCTGGACACCGTACCACTAACATTCCAGTGCTCAATATGTATTGAGACTGACTATATAGTAGAGAGATTCTGTGCTGACTCCTATTTCACATCAAGTAAGTTCTCAGTGTATGTTTGTGAAGTAAACTTTCCACCATTCCACAGTGTCCAGTTGTTGATCCTATCAGTATCAGTACTTGGGCTGCAGTTTTGAACCATTAACACCAAGTGGCAAATGGAACTTTTAATTTCCTAAATATAAGAGAAGCTTCCTACTCGGTTCCATGAATGGAGACCAGTGGAGATGAGAATAACTTACACATTCATGCTATAAATCAGCTTGTGCCCAGGGAACGTACACCTGCACTCCAGGATAGCACACATGGTTTGTATTGTTGTTGGTCTCTTTACGTTTACTTCAGAAACAATATGAAAGATTGAGCATTGCATAAATTTGAGTTTGGAGTTGATGCAAATGAAATTTTCAACACTAATCTGATGCATATTTAATAAGAAACATAATTATTAGTGTACTGTATTATAAACATGAAAGCAAAAGCGTCAGAATAGCATGCCCTAGATAGCTCTCATTGTCTGTCTTGCCATCCCCAGTCCTTGGGGCTTGGACTGAGCAGGAACTGGGGCATTCAGCCAGACAAATCTCTGTTCTTAGTATAATTAGAGTTATTGTAATCATAAAAATGATTTGCTTGTTTTGAGTTTGCTACATGCCAGACGCTATATTACATACTTAACATGCATATCTCATTTTAATAACAACACAGAGAGCAAATAGCTGCAGTTTTCATGTGAGAAAAATTTGAGGCTGAAGACTTGGATGTGAAGGCAACTTGATATAATGGAACAAACAAGATTAGGCATCCAATAGACTTGGTTTAAAATCATGATTCACCATTTATTGTTTGGTGGTCATGGGAAACTATCCTTAATCTCTCTATGTTCTATGTTTCTAAATCGAAATGCAGAATTGCTATTGCATCTCTGTTACAATGAGTCATTCAGATGCAGATATAAACCCAAATATGGTATCTGGAACATGGGAGAACATTTGCAAATATCTGTACTCGTCCCCTCCCTCCTCTGTTCCTTGGATCTACCTTCAAAACTGCGGTTAATATTGATCCAAGAATTGTTCAGGCTGCCTTCACCGAGGTAAGGGGATAAGAGGCTTACCATCTTCCCCACTACGGGAAGGGAATGTAGGCATTTTCTTCACTCTCTCCTCCCAGCAGAGCCCCAGGTAGTGTTTATGATGACTTTGTGGGAATCAGCACTACCAGGCACACAGTCCATGGGAGATAGGATGTTGAGTGTATGGCTTGTTAATATGAAACAGAAGGTATGGTAGGCTCTCTAAATCCCCAGTCAGCCTCCCACATTTGATGAGTCTCTAGAAAGACTCCCAGGAATGAGCACATACTCATGTACACAGCTATAATTTATTGCAACAGAGGGTACAAAGCAGAATAACAAAGGGCAAGGTACATAGGTGATATCTAGAGGAAAGCAAAGTACAATTTTCTGGTGTTTTCCTCCATGTAGAGCAATTGGCAGGGTTTGAGGAATGCCCTCAGCAATGGGTAGGGGCAACATGTGAGACGTTGTCTTTCGGTGAGCTCATTAGTGCCTGCAATTTTTATCAGGGTCTTGTCTCTTAGGCAAACTCTGCCTAGCATGCAACAAACTCCAGACAACTCAAAAGAAAGCCAGTGCCAGGCATAAACCTTGTTGTTTGTATAAAGGGATCAGGTACAGTGAGGAAATTTTAGCAGGCAATGGTGGAAATTTTCTCTAACTCCTACCTCTGAGTTACTAGCCAAAGACCAATTTTTCAAACTGGCTTTTATAAAGATAGCCGTCTCAGGCCTGATTATTTTACATTAAGTCGTGTTAGCAAATCTATATGTACAATAATTTTTATCCATACAGAAAAATGCATTCATGTGTCAGGACATAAGTACAGCAGAATGGGATATAGATGGAATTTTCCTTCTTTCTGTCTTATTGGGCAGACAGTTTTAGGTAGTGAAAGCTCTGCCCAGCCTTCTAGGGAAGACTTCCATGAAGGGCACAGTGTACCACCTCATTTTGTCTATATTCTCCGGTCCTGTAAATATGATCCATGGGTCAGGCTGCCTACTCTGGAGCAGCTCTTTGCAAATATTGTAAGAGTGATAAATGTTTTTAAAAAGACTCAAATGATTTCTGCTGACTTCAGCCCCTGGATTGTGGCTAGAAATCTGAAAACTTCAAGTTTATCTTATACTTAGAATACCATACTTACTATTATTTACCTCTTTGTCTCTTTCTTTGATTTCAGTCTTGCTTTTCTTTAGTAAGCACCTCTCTGAGGTAGTTGGGACTGTGACTGGGTAGTTGAAGCTGAGAGTACTTAAGTAACCATAGAGGGAAAATTATTATGAAGACTTGGACCAATTGTCTCTAGAATAGAAGACTTTCTTATTGAATCAAATTAATATTATAAAAGTAATTTCAGGGAATCAATCACTATAGACAAGCAATCTTAGTCTGAATACAGATAGTTCTTGCTTCTCTACCCCTGAAAGCAGTAACAGACCCAGAAGAGTTGTGATCGAGGAGTTTACTGCCATTGCATTATTTCAGTCAACTATGGTAGGATACCTAGAAGTTATGAACATCTTAGAGTAAGAGAAACCAGTAGAAATGATCAAGATGGGAGAAACTCATCACATCAAAAGTGCATGAAT
>RJWM01028914.1:0-25048 GCA_004363535.1 Dasyprocta punctata | reverse complement strand
GCAATAAACCTCTTCAAAATACTAGTGGAACTAATGTGCTTCCAGCTCTCTAAGGGGAGACTGGGCAACATCTTCATCAGCCTTAATTAAAATGCAATGATGTGAGAAAAACAGACAATTCAACTACATTATAACCCTTCTGTATAACACAATAAAGGAATAATTGAGAGGCATTCACTTTTTTACTTGTGTGTTTTTGAGATATGCTGTACTTCACATATCATGCAATTCACCCTTTCAAGTATACATTGCAAGCCAGGCATTGTGGTACATGCCTTATAATGCCAGCACTCTGGGAGGCCAAAGCAGAAAGTTCACAAGTTCAAGAATAGCCTGGGCAACTGAGCAACTTAGTAAGATTTATTTCAAAATAAAAATGAAAAAACAGGCATGATGGTACACCCTTGTAATCCCAGCACTTGGGAGGCTGAGGCAGGAGGACAGCTACAGCCTGGGCTACATATGACCAGCCTGAACTACATGACAAGACCCTGTCTCAAAAATAAAAATAAATAAAAATGCAAAGGGCTGGGGATGTATATAGCCCAGAGGAAAGGCTCTAAGTTCAGTCTCCAGTACTGAGAAAAAAAAATAAGTGTACATTTCAATGACTTTTAGTTTATTAACAGGACTCTACAGTGAACTCCAGGTGTCCCACCTCCGATTGGAAATGTTTGTCCTAATTGGGCTTGGTGATGCACACCAGTAATCTCAGCACTTGGGAGGCAGAGGCAGGAGAATGGCTGCAAGTCTGAGGTCACCATGGACTATACAGAGAGTTCAAAAGCAGCTTGAATGAACTCCATAGGGAGGCCCTGTCTCAGAAAGAAAGAAAGAAAGAAAGAAAGAAAGAAAGAAAGAAAGAAAGAAAGAAAGAAAGAAAGAAGGAAGGAAGGAAGGAAGGAAGGAAGGAAGGAAGGAAGGAAGGAAGGAAGGAAATGTTTGTCCAAAGTCTTTGCCTTTTTAAAAACTGGGTTGTTTCTCTGTTTGGTATTGTAACAATTCTTTATACATTCTTGATACTAAATCTTTAATCTCCAGATTTCTGAAGAAATTGATTCTAACCATTTTTTTCCACCTCTCTCACTGATTTTATGAAGGAGAAATTTATTTGAAACCTTTACTCCACCATTTTCCCTGACAAACTTCTTATTTATTATCTTTGACATTTGCTCAACATCATGAACATCTTTAATACATGTACCAAGAGAATGAAGACAAGATTCCCACATTATAATTGCATCATGTGCAAGGTACAGGCACACATATTCTCACAACTCAACAACAAAAAGAAAAGCAATGCAATTTTAAAAAAAAACAAAACATGAAAGAACGTCAACAGAAAGATTGAGTTTACTTAGGTTGGTGCTTGGAAATGACTCATGTGTACTTCGATATTTCACAAATGTGACTACCTATAAAAGTCATGAACACCAACTAATAATAACACCAACTAAATAATATTTGGAAACTTTTCTGAACGCTTTGGGTCAGTTGTGACAGTAGTAAGGGCATGACTCTTTCCAAACCACACTGCTTTCCTCTCAGATTCCCTGTTCTAATTTATCTTTGCATCATTACTATCCCTTCCTCTCTATTTATTTTTGTCTTTTTGAGACAGGTCTCACTATGCAGTTCAGGCTGGCCTTGAACTCACTTTGTAGTCCAGGCTGGGCTTGAACTTGCAGCAATTCTCCTGCCTCAGCCTCCCAAGTGCTGCGTTCTTAATTTATTTTAATAAGATTTGTTTCCAGCTATGAAACACATACGTATTTTAGGAAATTTGAATAATAAAATTAGAAGGAGATATCCATAATTCTACCAATTTCTTCCTCCAGGATTTTGATGAAACGAATGCATTCTGAATAAGATGTTTCACAACGTTGTCTCAAGGAGAAAAAAAAGAATCTTTTAAAGAATTCACTCTGGCTTTTGATAAATTTGGTTAACATGCAAGGAGTACGAAAGTCATAGACATATTACCTAATAAGCACAACTGCAATTCAGAAAATTAAATGCTAGCATTATTTGACTGCACTATAGATGGTTCTTCTTCATGAACATTATCTTAATAGATGTATAAATGATAGGTATTATGTATAGACTTATTTAATGATATAACCTTTATGCAAACAAAACAGTAAGATATCATTATTCTCTGTAAAACAAGAGTCTACATCAATCAATTACAAGTTGTAGGGGACACAAATCATCCTGCTTTGCTTCCAAGAGTTTTCTTTCCATGACAACCTAATATCTCACCATGAGTTCCATACTTTGCTACTCATAGGCTTGGTGGCTGAGCATGTCAAATACCTACTTCTTCCTTCCTTTTTAAACTAATATCAGCAGTGTTGGAAGTAACATCCTGGAGTGCAAAACTTAGTTTCTATGATTATTTTCCCTAAAATTTATAACCCTAAAATTTGGGTTATTGCTTTCAAGGTAGGAACACTTTTAAGGCTCTTTGCACATATTATTAATTGTTTGTTTCAATGGAGCTGTTGAAATCATTAAATCAGCAGAGCATGAGGCTTCAAGCATCACTGCGTCCTTTACAAAATACTAGTTCACTTAATAGATGAAAAGTGATTCTTGGTTGTTAACATTTATTTGTTAGTTTACTTTTGATTGCTATAACTCACTGTGTTTTAATACACCAATCCTCCATTCTACAGAGTGAACCTTATGTAAAAACTGGTTAAATCCTTGAATTAGGAATGAAGGTGGTGGTAGGGTAGGCCCTTAGACTTCTTCTTCCCTTGATTCACTCAATAGTCACTCAGTTCTAACTCTAGGCCAGGCAGGTATCATCAGATGAAAGCCCATGCCTGACATCAAAGAGCTTGTGGACTAGCAAGAGAAAAATATATGCTAGGATATGCTATCTACTCTAATCCCATCTACTCAGAAGGCTGAGGCAGGAGAATCACAAATTTGGGGCTGAGCTGGGCAATTTAAGAGGACCTTGTTTTAAGGTTAAAACTTTAAAAAGAACTGGGGATATAGCTCAGGGGTAGAGCACCCCTGGGTTCTATCTCAAGTACGTAAATAAATAAATAAAGGACAGATTTATCAGTACTATGACCAAAATAATAAGAGAAAGATGCTTTGGAAAACAAAGAGGAAGGTATCTCAAACTGCTTCAAATCATTCCTGAAAGCCTTTTATGAAGATGCTGAGGTCTCAGTTCCCTATTGAAATGAAGCAAAATGAAGCTTTTCCATGGGTTCCCAAATACAATTAATCACTTCTTCATTGGTGTTTGTTATGGTTTATACGTTGTGTCAACTTGAGAAGTCTAGAAGCTTAATTAAGTAACTCAGTAGCTCTACATCCTGGGGTGTAGAGCACAAGCAGTTACCTGTTCATTAGGTCAGTTTGAGAAGGTCAGAAGTTTAACTGGAGAGACTCAGCAGGGAGCCAGGTTCTTACTTTGTAAATATCCTCATCCTGTGCAAGAGGAGGGTAAAGAGATTTGGGGAGTGCTACATCTGCCCTACGGAGTAGGGGGGTTGGCCTGTGTACAATATAAAGGAGAAAAAGAGGTTTGCTCTTGCCCCCTTTTTACTCTGGCTGCTTTTGCTTGGCTGCTGCCTTGAAGTGTTGCCCCAGTGCCATGCCACCCTGCCTTGGAGCCAGCTGATTATGCACTGAAACCTCTAAAAACTGTAAGATAAATAAACTGTTCCTTCATTTTGGGTGTCAGGTGTTTTGTCTCAGCAACGAGTGAAAAGTAAGAGTAACCAAGATAGTGTTCTTTTATTACAGTACTTACAACAGTGTGTTGTACTTACTTGTTTTCATGTCTCTCTCCAGGCTGAACTCCTTGATAGGGAAGGACCTTAATCCTAATTAGCCTTGTTACAATGCCCAAAAAAGTAATAGAAATGCAAAAGACATTTGTTGAATTATTTTGTAGTTCTAGCCACAACACTATTTCTTCCTGTACTTTCCTCTTCACATATCTATATATCTGTATCTATGAATCTACATATCTATATATCCATATATCTAAATATCTATATATATATATCTATACAGGATTTTTTCTTTTGGTTGTAAGAATGATTCTGTTCACTATATCCAACAGAAAGTCCAAAAAGGAAAGGATGGAAACCACCAAGTGTCGATGAAGTGTATGGAATAACACAAATGTTCAACCATTAACGGAAGCAGTGAGAATCACAACACTCCATTTCGGAACACTGTTAACAAGACTATTAAGACTGTGTCTTTCTTATCCATCCTCTGACCCAGCAATTCCACTTCTAGAATACATTCAACATAAATGAATGCACATGCTCACCAAGAGGCATCTTTTCACCCAAAGCAGCACTATTCGTAACTGCTCCTAACTAGAAAATACACAAATGTGCGTCAACGACAGAAAGACCTTACTTTTGTACCATCACACAGAGCAAGGAAAAAGAATCTAAATTCAACAATATAAAGGAATTTTATGAAAATGATGTTGAGGCGAAAGAGTCAATACTCCCATCTCAGCCTCCCAAAATACTAGGATTACAGGCGTGAACCACCACACCCGGCTGCTTAAATAAGTTTTTAAAAAGAGTAACGCATCTTAATTCGGAGAAACCTGGAAAATACAGACATTTTTAAGAGCGTTTAACCACCCACAATCCGATTGTGCAGTGATAACTACTGTTAATATTTTGGACAATTTCCGTCCAGTCTCTTTTTGAAGCCAGTGTTCTATGAATTCTATACTTCTCTTCAGAAAGGTGTGCGGACTCCTTGTGCACTGCAGCCCCACATGGTGTAGTATCATTTCTGATTGGTTTTAAAACAGTGGGCCTGAAGGCAGCACTTAGAGGACTGAAACACACACTGACAAGCTCTCTGCTCAGCACGCCCCTGGCAGCCCGGGCGGGGCTGTCAGACCACACTCGCGCGCGCGCCCGCATCCCACCGCCCTCGCGCTGCCCGGTTGCCGTGGGAACCGCAGAGCGCGGCTGCGCGCGCAGACCAGCCGGTGTAGAGACTGAGGCCCAAGCATGGAGCTGCCGGATCCAGTACGCCAGCGGCTGGGAAACTTCAGCCGGACAATGTTCCGCGACTCCAGCCGAACTGGGCCGGAGTACAGTGAGGGTCCGGGTGAGTGGCCGAGGCCTGGCACAGAGTGTGGCCCACGGAGTTGTTAGAGCGGCCAAATTTTTGCCCAGACTAAAAATGGCGGCGTCGCCTTCAGGCGGCTCTTCGCATTGCGGCGAGGTCTTGGGGGAGGGGCCGGGCTGGGGTGGGGTGGGGTGGGATAGAGGCTGGGACCCCTTCAGCCTCTAATCCCAGCCTGGCCTGGTCCTGTGCCACCTGGCCGGCACATTGCAAACGCGGCAGCCGAGGTGATGCCAACCTTTGCGCCCCGTGAGGCCCAGTGGTGCCTTAGAAAAGACTCGATAAGAATTAAATATTCTGCGCAGCACACCCTTCGGTGAAGGCCGATGTTAAATTTTCCTGCGTCGCCCGTCCCAGCTTTCCCGACCAGGTCCCCATCCAGAGCCCTCATTCCCAACCCTGGTGAAATAGCTTTGCCTTTTCTCTTTTCCTCGCAGAAGTACGTTCCTCCTGAAGCCGTTTTCCAGCAGAAGAAATGGGGGAGAATTTTTAAATGAGTCATTGTAAACCGCTATCCATTCAAGTGGTGCCTGCCAAACTACCCCTTCCCTGCCTTCTCCCTCCCCTATGTAAAACTCTCCCCCAATCTGGTAACAGAATACCACGATGTAAGGGTGCTGCATCCAACATGATAGATACGGGATAACGCAGTTTAGTAGAAAGCAGTTTCTGCCTCCTGAATGACAAGCCGGCCGGCGTACTGTCAACCAAACGCATGTAGTTTCCGTCATTGACCGCAGTGGTGGAATAGAAATCTTTTCCTCCGCCTGTTTTTAAGGATTTTAAAGGGGGTGGGGGTTGGGGGGAGAAAAGCAAAGTCAGTTCCTATAGTTGCAGTTTGTCACCTTGATCATTTGCCTAGTCCCTAAATGTAAGCCTTTTTATAGTTTAGGATGTGCAGAGTAAAACATGAAAAATTGGGTTTTCACGTTTCTGAGAGTGACACTTAACAGATACTAAAATCTTATGAAGCACAGTATTAGGGGTCAGCAGTCCTTTATTGGAAAAGGCCACATAATAAATATTCTAAGCTTTGGAGGCCAGATGACAATAGTCATTTCATGGGAATGGCTGTGTACCAATAAAACTTGATGGACTCTGAAATTTGAGTTTCACATGGTTTTCACATGTCACAGAATGTTATTTTTTAACAATTTAAACACAAGAAAAACATTTTTAACTCACCAAGTGTACAAAAATAGACCATTGGCTAGCGATTGGCCTATGCCTTTTTTATTACATAGTGTTTTAAGTTCTGTTTATAGAAGTCAACTTGAACTTTCGCAAAATAATAAATTTATACCTTAAAGTTTCATTTATATATTGATTTTTTATTGCATAATTATAAATTTAATGTGCTGAAATAGTGGATATGGCCCAACCTCTATCATGTTATGTAAAAAATTTCTAACATTGAAAAGTGATCTTTGCAAAGTTTTGAATATGTTTCTATACCAAAGGTAATAAAATTTTCAGTTTAATGAATTTATTATTTTCCCACATTTTCTTCTTTGTTGATATAAAATAGTAGTAATTACTTATACTGTAAAAAAAAGTTAATTTTCATGTCCATAGCTGACCAAGAATTATACTGTAATGGAAAAAATACTAAGCTGATGAGTTATCTTCAGATTTAATAGATTTTAAGACTCTTTTATTAGTGTCAGTTTAATAAATTGGTTTGAGCAAAAGATGATCATAATAATCAGACATATTGTTGGAACTAAAGGAAATTATTTTTCTGTAAGAGACCATGATTCTTTCTCACATTTTAAAATTATTAAATGACAGATTAAAATACTCAGCTGTGGAGAAAAAGAAAAAATAATATTTTAAAGAAACTTATATTAAAACCTTTGTAAAATCTTAAATTTACAGTTGATTTCAAAATATATATCTGCTCTTAAGAATTTAAATGTAGAATGTATTTTGTAGGGCTCAATTCTAAAAATCAAATTCTCAGTTGAGGCCCCTTCTGTTTCACATTGAAAGCAAAAGACATGATCAATGTTAGATAAATGAAACATATTACAAATGGCTATACTATTGATATCCTTGTGACAGTATGCTTTCATCGATTCATTCTTTCTGCTTATTTGTATTTGGTATTCACAATATGTACAGCAAGATGTTAGGTTCTATGAGGGCCTCAAAACTGGGTTGAACATGGTCTTTGCTTACAATGAGATTGTATCTGAAGTATAGTCAAAAAATATGGTCAGTGTTTAAATTTTTTTAATTATTACAGTAAAAGACACATTGCCATTAATCCTCTTCAGAATACTTCCCCTTGCTTCAAACACGGTAGTGTCATAGTTCTTGGTACTTTCTGAAGCATTTCTGTAAGTCCTCTTGCATGAGTGTTTTTAGTTGCATTGTTGTGGCTCCTCAGTCTCCTAGATCAGTTCAAAACATCTTTTCATGGTCATTGTGACTTTGTGGAAGAGCCCAAAGTCACACAGTGCCAGATCAGGCAAATAAGGTAGATGAGGATATGCCTTGATATTTTCATTTTTTTTTTTGAGACAAAGTGTCATATAATTCATGCTAGCCTTGAACTTATTATATAGCCCAGGTTGACCTTAAATTTGTGATTCTGCCTCAGCCTCCAGTGCTGGGATTACAGGCATATACCACCTTGCCTGGCTACCATGCTATTTTTGGTTGACAGAAATTGCCTTAAATAGTTATCAGCTCAGTGTGATTTAAAAAAAAAAAAAAGGTGACTGTTTAAATTAAGAACTTATTTCGCTACAAGACACATTGCCACTAAGCCCCTCAGTGTACTTTCCCTTGCTTCAGACACACTTACACCATCATTCTTGGCAATGTGTCTTTTACCGTAAAAAGTTCTTAATTTAGACATTGACGACAGTTTTCCATCACCCTTTGTATACATAGAAGAGAAGGGAAGGGGACTAATATTTATTGAATGCCTACTAAGTGTGCTAGGCATGGTGCTCGGGTGAAATAATTTGTATTACTGCTAATCTTCACAGGCAGCCTGTGAGGTAGTTGTAATGTTAACATTTACTAATGGTGAAATGAAGGCTCTAACAGGTTAAATAATTTATTTCAAATCTGGTATCCAGGACTCTAGAGTCCTTGATCTCTTCAGTCACCAGACTGTGTGGTACAAGAGGAGTTCTTTGCCAGCACTTCAGAAAGAGATTTCTGCAGGGATGGGGGAATATGACTGAGGAAGGATTTATACAAAAGGAGGCATTGGATTGGACATTAAAGAATGGGCAGGTTAGGGTGCAGTGAAAAAATGGAATGTATCTATAATTTGAGATTAATTTTTATATGAGAGTATCTGAAATATTTTTATTTTATGCATTTATTTTATAGGATCTTTATGTAGAATTCTACAAAGGACACAATGATAATTACTGTCTGTTCAATAGAATTCATATTGATAATTCACATTTAACTTACACCAGTAGTGTGCAAAAGTCAGCAGACTATCATGGCAAAGTAATAAAGTAATTGAAGAATATGAAACATATCCCCAAGTAACCATTATTTGAACTAAATGGTATTAGGATGAATATTCTTTTTGCAGTCAATAATTTTAAAATTGGGAGTTTTACTGAACCAATGATAGTCATTAATTCTCAAAAATGAAAGGATTTCAAGGGCTTCAACCAAAATTAAGAGTTTGGGGCCAGAGAGTTCAGTGGCACAGTGTCTGCCTGGCAAGCGCAAGGTCATGAGTTCAATTCCCTGTACAAAAGAGCCCCCCACAAAATTAAGAGTTTGTTCCTTTTCTATTTCTTTTGTAGATAATGAAATGAGCTCCAGTTTGGTCCTGCAGATGTCACTTTATTTTAACACTTACTTTTTCCCACTTTGGTGGGTGGGCTGCATTATGATGCTTCAAATGAAGGTAAGTCTGTGCTTTTATTATTTCTGAGGCCTCTTATGCCCTTCCCTAACATTGTTACATTGTTAATAAAATTAACAGCTCTTAAAAATCGTTTTTCTATTCAGGTCAGTGCTACTGAATGTAAGATTTTACAAACATAAGTTTATTATTTTATTTTTAGTATTCATTCTTGCCTGACTACTACAAATTCATTGTGATCACTATTATCGTCCTCGTAACCCTAATTGAAGCTATCCGATTGTACCTGGGCTACATGGGTAACCTGCAGGAGAAGGTAGGCTCTGCTTCCCCTCCTCTTAGTGCTACACACCAGTGCCTTACCAGGCCAGCATGAGGTGGCAAGTGGTGGAACAAGCACAGGCCTCTCTAAGTCCTGGCTCCAAATTGACCACTTTGGTCACTGTAATCTCTTTGCTTAATGTTTTCAGCTTCTGGTTCTTCATTCAAAAACTAACCTATAAAAGGAGGAAAATAGTACTTATTCCAAATGTTTGTTGAGATTAAGTGAAATTATTTATATAAAGTTCCTGAGATGCTTATTGTTAAGCACTTAAGAATTGATTGTTTTCCCTCTTCTCATCAGTCTTAAAAAATTTAGTCAATTAAACTTCTCTGTTTGGATCCTGAATAAGCAAAAGGGAAATTATAAATTTACTTTCTATGCCAAACTCATGTTTTCTGAATCATCATGCTGCCTCAGCGTTTAGAGTTACCAAGGTGCTGGGATAATTCTGTGGCTGTCTAGGTCCTTTGTAAGTAGATCGCACACAGCATATGGAACTATTTCCTGCCATTTCTTAACCCAGCCATCTACTCCAGACTGATATGTTGATTCCCAATCATGCTCCTTTTGCTTGTTTATTTACCTTTTTCCTTATTCCTTTCTCTGTACAACTTTATAAAAGCCTTTATATATTCTTGAAGTTTTTCTTTCACCTACTCTAACACTCCCTTATTTCTTGTGCCACTTAGTTTATGCTTCTAAGTGTTGCATGTAATTCTTCACCGAACTATACTTTTTTTTTTTTTTTTTTTTTTTTTTTTTTTTTTTTTTTTTTTTGTGGCACTGGGGATCGAACTCACAGCCTCATGCCTGCCAGAGAGGTGCTTCAGCCACTGAGCCAAACTCCCAGCCCTAGTTTTTTGAGGCAGGGTCACACTATGTAGCTCAGACTGCCTTGCGCTCGAGTTGTAGCTCAAGCCAGCCTTGAACACACAATGCTCCTCCTACCTCACTCTCCCGAGTGCTGGGATTAAAGGTGTGCGCCATCACGCCCAGCTACCAAAGTATACTATTATAGGATTGATTCACACAAAGTTAATTTTCTTATCTAGGCATATTTTCTAAGGACAAGAACCAAGTCATACTCTTTTTGAATTACAGAAACCATACTGTAGGTTAACAGCAGTATTATTTATTTACATGCATAAACAAAAACTGTATTTACTGATCTCATTACTCTCTTTTGCGGGAATGGGATCAAAATCAGGGTGTCACACATGCCAGACAAGTATTCTACCACCAAGTCACAGCCCCAGCCCTGATTTCAGTACTCTTACTGTGTATCATTGCAGGTTCCTGAACTGGCAGGCTTTTGGCTTTTAAGCCTGCTGCTGCAGTTGCCTTTAATTCTTTTCTTGCTGTTGAATGAAGGCCTAACGAATCTGCCCTTGGAAAAAGCAATGCATATCATCTTCACTAGCTTCCTTACTTTCCAAGTTATTTTAGCATTTTATACCTTGAAGAAAATGGTCAATCAGTTGGCAGCTCGTTTCCACCTCCAAGACTTTGACCAGCTCTCTGCAAACAGAGGAGACATGAGAAGAGCAAGGTCATGTATAGAAGAGATTTAATCCAGTGCCGTTGAGAGAAAATCTCAAAGATTTTAGAAGACTGTAAAAGTTAGGAAACGTCGAGATCTAGCATGAGAAAAAGGACAAAGCCAGTGTTTCAAATTGTGTACTGTCTAGCTCTGAAATTCCCAGCTTGAGGGCAATGAAGCTTCATATTACTACATGAAAGCAGTATATTAACCCTGAAACCTACATCCTGTTCACCTGAGGCTAAATTTCTTTTTTATATATATATATAGAGTTTTCCAGGTATGTAGACATCTATTATTAGTTGTGTTTTACCAGTTTTACTGTAATATCTCTAGTTACAACTGTAACTAGAAATGTATGTATTTCTTTTTAAATTTGTTATTATCTTGGCTGTATATCTTCCCCTGCTTTTTGAAATTCATAGAAATGCTAGTCAAGGGGATTTTAGCTCAGTCATTGCATAGTTGCCTAGCATGCACAAGACCCTGCATTCAATCCCTAGTGCTGCTAAAACAAATGAAAAACCGAAATGCTAGTCAACATTTTTGTGTATTAGACTATATTCAGAATCAAAAAAAATCAAGTTTTCATGTCTGTTATTGTTAACTTCTAACCCTAGTATTTGTTAGCTATTATACTGAGGTAAAGACAGGGGTTTTTCATTGTTGTTGTTGTTGTAGTTTTTGGGGGGAGAAGTGGTTTGAGACAGGGTCTCACTATGTAGTCCAGGCTGGACTTGGACTCACTGTGTAGCCCAGACTGGCCTCGAACTCACAATGATCCTCCTCCCTCAGCGTCCCAAATGCTGGTAATACAGGTGTGCGCCACCACGGCTGGCCTTGACAGGTGGATTATCATGCTATTTAGGGAATACTTTTGTCATAAAAATTGTAACTTTTGTAAAACCATGTTCAGTATTTGTTGTGGTGATGTGAAAATGCTTTCATAATGAATTATTTGTGTTAATAAAGTATCAGCAACAGATTATTCCTGTCATGTGCAGTTCTGTTGTCCTTTGTCTTATACTGTTGCAAGAAAATGAAGGAGGAAAAAAATATTATCAAGGCTTCTATGTAGCAGGCACTATAATAGGCACATTAAATTAACCCTTGTGAGTTCATCTGCTGGGTCACTTTTCACTGAAAAACTGCTACATACCTGTTAAATTCACATCAGGCTTGATTTGAAAATCAAGGTGTCTGTTAACAAAATGAGAGCTACAGTTGTCAGAGACCAGACTCATGGTTCTAAATGAATATGTTTCCTTCAAATACAAGTCTACATAAGGAACTGTAGTTTAAAACAAAGTTATTTGGCTATATCTGAACATTATTTTTAGGTGATTATTGGATTGACTTAAGAGACATAATACTTTTTGCTCAGGTTTTCTTTTCTAGGGGGAAATATACCTTCATAGATAATGTATTGTTATGGCTTACACGTAGATGTCCCCCAAGGGCCTCATGTGCTCATAGGTGGAGCTTTTGGAAGAAGATTGGAAGAAGATTTAGCAGCATAGCTAAATGTGCTGGGAGGAGGCGGGGCCTGGTCTGAAGAGGGGGGTCACCGGGTGTGACCTACAAAGTGTACCTCCCTCGCAATGCCTCCCTTTTCTCAGTTTCCTGGCTGCTATGGCATGAGAGCTTTTCTCTACCCGGTCCTTCTACCGTGCTCTTCTGTGTTTAGGCCTGCAGAACATGCACTGAAACTTCTAAAACATGAGGCAAAATACATCTCTCCTCCTTAAGTTGCAGGTGTCAGGGATTCTGCCTAGCAACGAGGGGTGACTAAGCATGTATTTTACTGAGGGAATAGTTGTAGCTATGTTAAAAATTGTTCACTCTAGTTTTGTTTTTCTGCAATTCATGCTATTTTAGGATTTCCATGATTTATTTATTCATTCTTATATTGCTTACTTTTTAAAAACGTCTTTACCTCTCATTCACTCTGGATTATACCTGACAAAACTGTTGTGCTAATTTTGTTTCTGCAGTGTGTGTGTGTGTGTGTGTGTGTGTGTGTGTGTGTAGTTCAAAGATTTCTCTCTCCATAGAGTGGCGATTACATTCTCCTACACCAAAGTAGTCACTAGGTCCACTGTAATGACTTTAAATTGAAAAGAGAATTATCTTTAAATATTTTTCTAAAACTTATATCTTTGCATTGTTTCCCAGGCCTACATAGGTAGATGATTCTCTAAGAAAATATAAAATTAAATGTATAATGTAGATAAATTAAGGAAATGATCAAGAAAGTTTTTTGGACTTTTTTTTTGGTGGCAGTTGTGGTACTGAAGGTTGAACCCAGGGGCTTCACACTGAGCTACCAACCTTTTTTTTTTTTTAAGACAGGCACTTGAGGGCTACAAAGTTGCCCAGGCTGGGCTCAAACTTTGGATCCTCCTGCCAAGGCCTCCCAGAGTGCTTGGTTTACAGGCACAGAGCACCACGCCCATTTTAAAATGATTTTTCAAAATTTCATGATTGTCTCAAGAGTTTTAGTTTAAATGGCAGAGCTTCAGGTACATTTAAACTTTAGGAGTAAGAAGTTAATAATGAAAATTTTAGTGATAGTCATAGAAAAATTTGATTTATTAAAATATTCAAATAATTTTGCTACAATAAACACCATACTTAAAATGCAGACAGAATAAGATGGGAAAAAACTAAGGAAGTAGATTAGGGCCATGACCAAGTCATCTGTTTTTCATCTAAATAACCATAGTTTTTGTGTTAGACTGAACCAGCATTTTCTGTTGGAGTAGACCTGGGTCTCTGTGCTAGTGTTTCAAATTTAGGTAGAAGAGATAATTACATGTCAGTCAGTGCATTTGGTGTACAGACAGTCTTTATCTTGATTTTATCTGGAAATGTTTGTTAATCCTTATTTCCTGTATATTTTTCTCTCTAGGGTTTCACAACACTTCTCAAAATTTCTAGTTAAACTGTTGAACTTTGCAAATAGTTTACTCTCCACATATTTTTTCTTTTTCTCCTCAGAGACAAGGTAGGTATGAATTTCCAGAAAACAAAAGAACTTAAAAATACTGAAATTTGTTAATTTAACATACATTTGAGTGCTTGTCTGGTATATGCAAGGAATGCTAGAGGGTCTAAAGACAGATGCACTCCCAGTCCTTGGGTATGATGTGGGAAGGAGAAAAGTGTAACTTTATGAAGGAGACGCATTGAGTGAGTGATGAGCTTTGGAGTACCTGACAGTGACCAGCCCTTCACTTCCAGGACATCCTCGCTCACTGCTCCCATACTTAGCATCCAGCATTAGCTGCACCCTGGGCCTTCATCAACATTCTTTAGCATTCACCGTGTTCCATGCTGGAGGGGAGAGGTTGACATTCAGGTTAAATGCATACACGCACTCCCACTTGCCTGAACAAACAAGTTTACTGTCTAGTGGAAAAGGCAGAAGCAAGGCAATGACGCCCTGATACTGTGGTGGGTACTGTGGGATAACAGAGAAGGGACATCTGAGTGAGTTAAGGAATCTGAGAAGCCTTCCAGAGAGCGTGACACTTGCAATTTGAATGAGTGGGTTTTAAATTTAGTATTAATAGCCAGGTGTGGTGCACTCCTGTAAGCCCAGCACCCGAGAGGCTGAGGCAGGAGGATCATTGCAAGTTTGAGACCAGCCTGGGCTACAAATTGAGCCCAAGGTCAGCCTGAATTGCATATCGAGACCCTGTCTCAAAAAGACAATAAATTAATGAATTAATTTAGTATTAAGAGGTAGAAATGGTGAGTGTGAGTATTGATTTAGGTGTTCATAAGCAGTTTAGTGAAGCTGGTAGAGCAAGAAATGGCACAGAATAGGGAGAAGTTTGGAAGGTGCTAGCAAGCTAAGGTAATGATTTCAATATTCTGAATCCCCAAAGAGTTTAAGAAGTGGAGTCTCACAAACAGATTTGGATTGTGAAAAGTTCTCCTCTCCCTCCCTCTTTTCCTCCCTCTCCCCACCCCCACTTCTGTCTCTCTGGAGACTGGAAAATGAACTGAACGAGTTGGGCTAGAGGTAGGTCAATAGGGATTTAGCATTTAGGAGAGCACAAACTGGCCTGAATCAAGTGAATAACAGTAAAATAAACTTGAAAGCAAAATAGAACCTACAAAAGGTCTTTAAATAATGTTATATTTTAAAATAGGTATTTTTTTCCTAATTCATCATTTCAGAGATTACTACAGTGATAAACATCATGATATATTCATTGTCTCATTGCCCCCCATTATTACATTATTAGTAGACGTACATAAAGCTTCATCTGAAAGTCTTTTTAAAGTTATACTTGACATAATCTACTTAAATGATTATTGGAATCAGTTAAGCTTATAGCTTTAAAAAACTGAAATAGCATAAGACTTTGAAAGTAAAGAAAAATCATCTATAATTCTACCAGGCAAAAATAGCAACTATTAGCAAATGTTGTGTTTCCTTGTGTAAAAGCTTTTTTCCCCCAGTACTAGGGGTTGAATACAGGCCCTTCAAATGCTCCCCACACACACACACACACACACCTGCCTTTTTTTTTTTTTTTTTTAATTTTGAAACAATCTTGTTAAATTGCCCAGACTGGGCTTGAATTTGTGATCCTCCTGCCCAGAGTGCTTGGATCATAGAAATGCTTTCTTAAAAACATAGCAGTCATCATAGGCACTTAAAATTTTGCACCCTGTTTTTCTGAAAACATTACATGTATTCATCCATGTTTCTATGTCATTACATAGCCATCATTTTAAATGAATGCATATTATTCTATTAAGTAGATGGAACCTAACTTATTTAGTTTTTCTCCTATTGTTGAATATTTTTGCTGCTTTTGCATATACATACATATATACATGTATATTTCATTGTAATGAACATCTTGTGTATATAACATTTTACATATTTTAGGTTATTTTTTTTCATTGTAAGCCAGATTCTCAGAAATTAAATTGCCAAGACATAAGGTTTGAACATCTTTAGGGACACTTGATGTATATCACATCTACTTTCTGTTCACCACCCCAAATTCTAAAAATATTACAGTGAAAATTTTGACAAGGACAGATCTATGGACTTTAGTTACCTGTTGTCTTTGTATTATTGAGTACCTACCACAGGAACATTGAGTTTCCTGAGAAGGAAAAAAAATCTCAAAGCTGTGAAAAGAGAAGTGCAAAGACTTAAAAAAAATAAAATAAAAAGGATTTTTGAATTAAGGAAAAACAGATAAGGGACAGAAAAAGGATTAGGCAAGCTGGTTGCAGTCAGCAACAGACAGTGAGATGTGACACAATAAAAACTGGGTCATTGAGTTGGGACAGCCCTAGGACATAAAAAGACTGAAATGAAGTAAAGCTCTGGATTACTTTGTTCTTGAATATTGAATTTTTTCAGAAGCATGGAGCATGAAATATTATCGTGATAAGCCAAGATTGGAAACATAGCCAAGAAAAAGAGGTCTTTAAGGGATTGTTTAAAATGTGCTGAAAGAATAATTTGGTTTGGTCTTAAACGGCTCAAAAAGTAAATTGACATAAAGCTTTTGCATAGCAAAATAGGTATAGGGGCAGAAAACAGTAAGGCAAACAAAATGGTTTACCCAGTAAATTTATTAGCATGTAAAGTGTTAGATTTTGATCATAGAAAAGGTTATCAGAAGATTTAACTATGGTATTTTATAAGTACAATTAACATTAACTTCTTATGGGTATATATCTTTATTTTAGTTTTAAAAGACTGTTAATTTGGGGGTTTCAAGCCAGTAAAATATAAAACTAAATAGTTACCAAGCATTGTAAGAACCACCCCCACCACTGTGTTTAAGCATTTAAAAACACGCAGGCCCTAGAAAAATCTGTTTAAATACAAATTAAACCACCAGGTTTAAATTTTGGTATATAGATAAATTTATATCTTTCTGAAAATGAGGTCAGGCATCGCTGTATAATCATTTAAATCAAAGTTAGGAAAGCATACAACTTCTAAAAGTAAGATACAAAGCAAAGGATAGCATGGGGCATATATTCTATGAAAAAACAAGGACATTTAGAAATTTATCTTATCAACATGCTAAGTCCAAACCAGTTCCACAGCTGAATATCCTTGTCTGGAGAGGCTGTCTAATCTATGCCAACTGTTTTTCCTCCATTGTTCGACAGAGCTAGGTGTTTCGCACTCCACAGCATTAAAAATGTAGACTTTTAAAAACAATAATCAACCAAGAATGGCCTTGTCTTTAATTTTTCAGAACTCTAACAGCACTATATTTGGCTGATGGGAAAGTGGTATTATTGATTCATCTTTAAAAGTTTTTAGTTCCTGATCTTGAGTTATTTATATTCCAATTGAAAACACATTGGAGACATTGCTCCATAGTGTAGCCTGAAAAAGGAAAATGCTTAATATTCAAGTTACATGCACATTGAAAAATTATTTTATAAATGCTTGATTCATTAGTGCCTAGAAGTACAAAAATAACCACCAGAGAGAGCAAAATTTCAGAACTTTATTTCAATAACTTGCCTAAAAAGAATGAGAGATTATTAAAAGTAAAAATTTTTGGTATTTTAAAAATTATTGCTCAGGCCAGGGATTTAGCTCAGTGGAGTAAGTGCCTGCCTGGCAGGTGTGAAGTTGTGAGTTTGATCCCCAGCACCAAATAAATACATAAAATAAAATAAAAATTATTGCTCCCTAGGATCAATAAACCCTTCCTAAGGAGCGCAGGAAAGTTTTAACTGTTGACTGTACAGTAAGTTACAAAACAGAGCAGCAAAAGATAGACTTTGTATTTTTAGTGTGTGATGACTTTGTTCTTCAGAGTAAATTTAGTTAGCTCCAGCACTATCTCATCTACCATGCTTTAACACACCAGAACTGAAAAGATAAATAGGAATGAGTCCTTACTCTTCCAGCCAAGGTCTAACAGAGGAGAGAAATTTAAGATACCAGAGTGCCTTTCGAAAATAATGTAACAGAGCTATGGAAAAGATAAAAATGAGTAAGGAAGCCTGTAGAGGCACGTGATGTTGTGGGGGCAGAGAGAACAACATGAGATGCTGACTTAAAAATATTAGGCCTCAACAGAACCAAAAGTAGTTTGGTGTTGTCATTAAAATATAAGATGTATAGAAGAGGAGGAGCTCAGATAACCTGAAAAGAAGCATCAGAATGTTACCAGTTTTTAATACAGTATAATAAAGAGTTTGAACTTTATGCTGTAGGCAGTAAAGTACAGTAATGCCTCGGTTCATGAACACTTCTGTTTGCGAACAATTCGGTTTGCAAATAAAAGTGTTTGGCAAAATTTCCATTCACAAATTCCACCTCAGGTGACAAATACGACCACGGCCATCTTCCCCATGCAAATACAAACACAGCCATCTTCCCCAAAACTGTAAAACAAATTAAGTTCGTACACCAAGGTGCCACTTATATCTATACTTAAACAATTGAAAGGTATTGTTGCCATATTTGAAAATGATAGCTCAAGAAAGGCAAATTTGATGGATCATATAATCACATTTCAAAAGACTCTCATAAAAGGCTAAAATGTTAAACCCGCATACACGCATGGATGCACACACACATATCCTCCTTCTACACGTACTTACCTGGTTCACTTGGAGGTCAAGTTAACACTGCAGAGGTTGCTTGGAAAGCTGAAACTTCTGAAGAAGGAAATCAGGTATTGATACAGGATGTTGTCCCTAGTATGTAAGGCAGTGCTTATGTGCTTAGTAGCATTGACACTGAAGACCATCTTGACTGGATGCATAAATGAAAGAATAAGCAAGCTCTTAGAACTCAGAGCTCCTGCTTCCTCCTCTTAATACAGAGCAGTTCCAAAAAAAAAAAAAATCCCTGCAAAATAGAAACACCACATTTACATTCACTTGTAACTGAATCTTCATGGCATGAAAAATAATCCTAATTTTAAAACCAGTTACCACTCTTACACTAAGTGTAAACTTTCAAATTTGGCTAGACTCCCCAGACTAATATAAATAACAGCCATCATTTAATTGGACGCCTGCTATGTACCAGATGCTGTGCTGGGGCTTTATCAATATCTCATCCAATTCTAATGACAACTCTATAAAGGAGATACTATTCCCATTTTACTGAAGCTAAAATTGGAATTCAGGAGAGGTTAGGAACTTGCCATGGTCACCGGGCAAGTCAATGGAAGGATAGAAACTTAATGCCATGTGGCTCTAACAAATTTTTTCACTGTGTAGTGCTCCCTGTATCCAAACATATGCTCCAAATATGCATTTAAGTTGTTTTAGACCCCTTCAACCGAGAAGCCAAAGCAGGATTATTGACCCTGTTTCTCAACCTTGGGTCCCCAGACCTCTAGAGGTGAATGACAGTGGTGGGGTGAGGGGAGTTCCACAAGCTATTGGCATTGTTTAAAAAAAGAAAATCTCACAACATATTTACCTGTGGGAACACTGAACAACAAATGCAAAAGTCTGAGTTGTTTGCTTTGATTTGGAGTTACGCTAACTCAGAACATTGTCCTCAGTTGTTTCATGTTGATCAGAATAAACTTGGAGTTAAAGAGATGTAAGTTTGAGGGGAAGAGAAAGAGATGTGCCTCTTGAGATCCCACCATGTTGGGTCAGGGAGGCTCCAACCAGAAGACAACTAGCCTGCCTTCCTGGTGAGTGTGTGTGACCGGCGCAGACTCCAGGAAGAGAAAGAGATGCGC
Organism: Dasyprocta punctata; assembly: GCA_004363535.1. NCBI lineage: Eukaryota > Metazoa > Chordata > Mammalia > Rodentia > Dasyproctidae > Dasyprocta > Dasyprocta punctata. The sequence continues at coordinate 5,483 of RJWM01028914.1, read as the reverse complement.
CTCCTGTAGGCCTACTGGTGCATTCCCCCCCTCCCACCCCCATAAGCAACCTGCTGGTTTGGAGGATTGGCTAAGTTGATCGCAACTGTGGTACATAAAGCAGCTAAATGCTCATATTATTCAGTTGATTTTGCAGGCCTGGAGCCAGCAGTTTGAGCATCTCTTGAGAAGATGACTGTATGTAATGTAGCAAATATGGGAGATTCTCTTCTGTCTTGTCTTTGAGGCCCAATATTGTTCTCATTGTTTTGCTTTATTCTGATTAATTTTCTTTTGCTTTATTTCATATTCTGTTTTTATTGGTTTTATTGTGTTTTGTTTTTGATTTTACTATACCTGATGGAATGGTCAACTATTCTGAAAATAACAAGATATGTTATGGTAACTATTATTTTCCTAGTATCTTTCTTTGAAGTTCTGTACCAATTCTACTACTTTGTTTTGATTGACTTTGTTCTGTTATGTTCTGTTGGATTTTACTATCTTGAAAATAAAAAAAAAAGAGATGTGAGTTTGATTAATTTTTTAATGGGAAAATCCTTTGTACACTAATTAAAAGGATTGCCACTTTCTGGAAGTAGGTCTCTGTAAAATGCTAAGTGCTTTCATGTGCTATCTTCTTTACTCCAAGTTACTGCTATATTCTGAGAAATGTAATTTCATCATCATTCAAATATCATAGAATATACTTACAAAAACTAAGAGCTATGACATCACCAAGCAGTGTTACATTCTATGGGACCATCGTTGTACATGCAGTATGTCACTGACTGAAGTGTCATTATGGAATGCATGACTGCAATTGTATATTTATTATATAAATATATAATTATAATACCATTTCTCATTTTGAAAAATGAGAAAACATGAGTATTAGAGAGGTCTAATAAGTTAACCAAGATTATATAGCTGATAATTGGCAGAACTGGGATTCAAATTGAGGTCTGATTCCAAGGGTTTTCCACACAGTTCTGTTCTACAAATTGATTGAAGTTCTATGGTTTGGCAGGCACAGAAGATTCTAGGATGAGAAAGATGTTTTTCCTGCACCCAATAGACTTAGAATCTAACAGTACCTTTGAAAACATGAGGTATAGGAGAAAAGTAGTAAAGGTGTTCATGATGGGGAGACCTTTGGGCCCCACTGCACTAGATTCTCTCAATTAGCAAAGGAGTCCAGCGCATGAGCCCACTGTTGGATCCTGGAAGCAGCTGGGCTTTTAAAACAGCTTGGCATAAGCACTTTTCCTCTCCCTCTCCCTTGGAATAAAACTGAAAGCTAGTTTTTATAAAGCAAAATTCCTACAAATGCACATTGATGATGTACAAACTAAGAACTCATATAGAGGAGACAAAGGAGAAAAAGGATCAGTTTTATGGGGTGGTCAGAAAAGGATTTTTAGAGAGACTATTTGGATCATGGAGAACTCTATGCCAATTAAGCTGCCCACATACTCTGTTTCTCTAGTAAAGGACTTGTTTAAATTGAAAAATAAAAATACCACTGCCACATCTTTTTGAACACTTTACAACTCTATAAATCTGTGATCCATCGTGTTTCTACATTGTAATCATTACAGTATCGGAATTTGCAGATTATCCTCAGTGTTTATGACCCAATATTTATGATAAGGATTTTTACAGTATCAGAGAAAGATTTCCTGAAGTGCATCTTTGACCCTGTGTAAACCATAAGGAACACACTGATTCTGAATTTCATGGTTGTGAAGAACATGGAGCTCAAGTGTATAGGCTTAGGTGATAACATTTTGATGCAAGGATTTTGTTTTTTAATGTTTAAATTTTTGCTTTTTGCTTTGTGTATTTTTTTACTATTCTTTTTAAATTTTTTTTGTTAATATGTATTTGCCATATATAATGATCGGTTCATCATAGGGAATGTGCACCTGTATGGAATGTGTCTTAATTCTTCTTGTTTTTTAATCTTTTGATTTATATTTTTAGTAGAATTAAGAGTGAAGTGCAAATGCACTTGAGCTGTCATATTTTGGGTGCTTGTCACACAAAATTTTAGTAGCACCTAAGGCATGCCAAATTTGTTTTTGAAAACTTTAGTGCCAGGTTATAAAAATAGGTCCCTAGATTATAAAAGCAGCTCCGGAGCCCTCAGTAAGCTCCTGCCTTCACTACATGACATGGAATAAGCCAAATATTTCTTCCTTTTGCAAACAAGCCCAAGCCAGCGTATGTAAAGTGAAAAAGACACAATAAAAACACAGAAATAAAACGCCCATTCCAATTGCAGGTTTCAAGCAATCACAAATCAACATGTGATCCTCACCAAAGACAAAAACGCTGGTTCACCACAAACCCAGCTGCAGTTAATAACATGAGGCATATCAAGAGCAAATATGAGTGCACACATGCCAGTAAAGAGATTTTTATGATATCAGTAGAGAAAACTCCACCTCCTACTCCATTCAGGGCCAAGAACAAAGTCAGGCAAGTGGAAAATATGCTGGAAACAGTGTTGGGACTGTCCAATGAAAATATTCCTTCTCTTGTCATTTTAACTATTTCACACAGCAGTGCTTTGGTGCTGGAAGAAGAAGAATCAAATTCACCACTCAGCCTAGAAGGAAACCCACTTTTGGTATGTTTCATCAAAATTGCTTTCTGAGATGCTGCACCACTACCATTTTCAAGCCTCAGCGGGGGCATGTGGTACATGCCTCAGATCACCTGGGAAAGTCACCTGGGAAAGTGTCTGTAGAAAGCACTATTGTTTTCAAGTTTAATTCCTTATGAGTCCACTCCCTGTATCATTGACTAAAAGAGAACTAACAGGGCAGGCATGGTGGTGCACGCCTGTAATCCCAGCACTAAGGAAGCTGACGCAGGAGGAGCACCATGAGTTCCAGGCCAACCTGGGCTACATAAGTGAATCCAAGGCCAGCCTGAACTACACAGTGAGACCGTACCTCAAACAAAACAAAACAAACAAAAAATTACAAAAGAAAGCCAAGTACCTTAAAACGATATTCGTGTGTGTGTGTGTGTGTTTATGTGTCCTGCATGTGTGTCCTGTTTTGTTGTTTTAAAATCCAATCCATAAGCAGAGAAGTCAAGGTTGAGGAGGTCTTTAATTCCACTCAACATACAAAACCAACCAAACAAAAAACACTGGCATAAAACAGAATGTTTGCAAACAGGAATTCAGTGCAAACTTTTTTAAATCCAGCCACTTAGTAGGTTGAGAATTTTGTTTCTTTCTTGATTTCACTAAATTCAGGATATAGTTTCAGAGATTCCTTGTCCAACTACAGAGGAAATTGACTTTGTTGGGAGAACCACAGTTGGGTTCTGTATATCTGAATTATTGCCATGCAATAGCAGTCAGGATTCTTCCCTGCTAGTTCCTTCACGATTGTCCTGAGTATCATGGATTTTATCATTTTCATCAAAAATATTTTAAAAAGTTTCAAACCCATGTCTACATGTTGTTTATTGTAAGTAATCTGTTCCTCTTCTAGAGAAAATTCAACAAATCATTATCAGACCAAGGCTTTTTTATTTTCCACACAGCATCATTCTGTGGAACTGATTTTTTTAAACAGGGCCTCACTCTGTAATCAGGCTGTCCTTGAACTCACTATGTAGTCCAGGCTGGCCTTGAACTTGTGGTGATCCTCCTGCCTCAGCCTCCTGAGTGCCACCACATCTGCCAGTGGAATTGACTTTAATAAATACAAGTAACTTTGCACTTAGATTATACCCTTCCACTATAGCTCTCTGTGTTAAGACTACCATCTTGGTCACTTTCAAAGCCACTCTGGAAGGCAAAAAACAAGGAATCACAGACTCACAAAAAGGACCAACATGAGCTGGGCGTGGTGGCGCACGCCTTTAATCCCAGCACTCGGGAGGTTGAGGTAGGAGGAGCGTTGTGAGTTTGAGGCCAGCTTGGGCTACAACGCGAGCACAAGGCCGGCGTGAGCTATACAGTGCGACCCTACCTCAAAAAACCAGGGCCGGGAGTTTGACTCAGTGACTTAAGCGCCTGTCTGACAGGCGCGAGGTTGTGAGTTCAATCCCTGGTGCTGCAAAAAAAAAAAGAAAAGAAAAAGACCAACATGACCAGAGCAAGTTTGTGTGAGCATAAATCCTGGACCCAGGCTGATAGTTGACACCAGCCATACTTCCTCCACACCAATTCTTTTTAACTGCCATCTAGAGAAATATCCTGAAATAAATTGAATCTCGTAAACTGCGTCTTGAATTCATCCCTTCATCAATTTTCAAATAAACTTGGGGTAGGACCTGTGCAAGATTTGTTTGTTTTTGTTTTTTGACTCTTGGCTTAGCTTCCTACTACATTAAAGGGGGCATACTGCCCACTTACCTATCTCATAGACATTTTTTAGGGTCAATTGAGCTCTGTAAAAAGGCTTTGAGAAAGAAGAGGGCTTATCTTCATAGTGAGCAGAAAATGATCCCCATAGATGTCCACATCCTGATTCTCAGGTCCTGTGAATAGGTTAGGTTGCATGGCAAAGAAGAATGAAATCTGCAGATGGAAATAAGGTTGCTAGGCAGCTGACTTTAAAGGAGAGTATCCTGGATCATCCAGGAGGAACCAGTGTAATCACAAGGATCCTTAAAAGAGGAAGAGGGAGGCTAAAGAGTGATGGGATGAAGACCTGACCAACCATGGCTGACTCTGAAGATGGGAGAGGCCACAACACAAGGAATGAGGCAATTCTAAAAGCTGCGAATGGTGAGAAAGCAAGTTCTTCCTCAGAGCTCCAAAAAGGATTATAGCCCTACCGATGAGAGCTGAGTGAAATACAGTGAGCAGCTTCCTGTATATCTGCCTTGAAGGTCAGCAAAGCACATCTGTTAAGAAAAGGATGGGCCGATGGGAGATTGGCAGGAGCCAGGTAGCCAGCTAGAGTGGTCTGGCTCAGACTTCAGCTGCCTCTGCTACCCCACTTCACCCTTATCCCCAACGGCCATGCCCAGAGCTAGAGGGCAGTGCTAAAAATGACAGGAGACACCACTGCCCCACCTGTTCCATAAGAATGTCCCACACTGTCACGAAGATGGGCAGACCTTGCATCCCTCCCTCACCACTGGAGCACTTCTGGGTTTCCTTCTACCCTTCTCAGTCTCCAGGCTGCTCTCAGTTCACTCCCCTGGTGCTGGAACTGGTCAAGAATACTAGCCTGTGGCCAAGTTAAGGGGCACCTCTAACCTCAGGTTCCAGATTCACATGCAGAAAAGAGTAACCAAGCAGCTTCAGCTTTATTCTATTCTTGCTAGATCATTCCTACTTCACATCCATCTCATCAGAGGGCCTCCAGGGACAGAGGCTGAGCAAATGCCAGATTTTGAAATTACTTTCCTCCAGCTGTGCATTAACATTTTACTTCAATCTTGACCCAAAGCCTGCTCATGGTGAAAGGCTTGAAGGGGTTCCAAAGGTGAATCTGAGCCAAACTGATTTTTGTTTATGTCTCCAG
>RJWM01028913.1:0-25250 GCA_004363535.1 Dasyprocta punctata | reverse complement strand
ACTCAAATATAACCGAAATAAGTGGAGAGAGACTATGTATGTGAATCATCTCAGTGGCTTTTTTTTTTTTCCGTCGGTGAAGGGAGGCATTGAATTTGCTTCTGGACAGGCCATGTGGATGACAAAGGAGGTCACTGTGCTTTTTTCTTTTAAGACTAGCTTAACTATTTTTTTATATACATATATATAAACATACACATAGTTTTTCTTTCAACGTGTCACACAAGTGAAACAATATGATGCTTACACATGTGTAACTTTCTTATTTCACTGATAAGTATATTCTCAAGGCACACCCATTAAGTATAAAACTGTCCAGTTTATTGTTCTTTATAGCTGAGTAGTATTCCATTATATAGAAATACCACATATTTTTGACCATTCCTCAGTCGATGGGCATTTAGTTTGTTTCTGAGATCTGGCTATTATGAACTGCGCTGCTATAACCATAGGTGCATATATATGGCTGTGGTAGGATGTTTTTAATTCTTTTGGAAAGATACCCAGAAGGGGAATAGTTGGGTCAAATGGTACCTCCAATCCTGGCTTTTTGAGGAATCTCCACACTGACTTCCACAGTGGTTGCACCAGCCTGCATTCCCACCAACAGTGGAGAAGGGTTCCTTTTTGTCTACAGCCCCTCCAGCATTTGTTACTGGTTGACTTCTTAGTACTAGCCATTCTTTCTGGGGTGAGGTGGAATCTCAGCGTTACTTTCATTTGTATCTCTCGAATGACCAGTGTTGTTGAACATTGTTTCGTGTATTTATTTGTTGTTTGTACTTCTTCATCTGAGAAATGTGTGTTCATCTCAGATGCCCATTTTTGGAGTGGGTCTTTAAATCTTGGAGGACTGATTTTTTTTAGTTCTTTATACGTTCTTGATAGTAATCCTTTATCTGAGGGACAGTTGACAAACATTTTCTCCCACAGTGCCGGTTGTCTCTTCACTCCGTTGGTGGTTTCTCTTGCTGTGCAAAACCTTTTTAGTAGGATGAGATCCCATTTGTTGATTCTTTGGGATTGTTCCTGTGTAATCTGGCTTTTATTCATAAAATCTTTGCCTATACCAATGTCTTCAAGCTACTGGAATTTTGGATTCCAACACTTAACATGCAGCTCTAAAAAGTTATTTTTATTTTGATCTCATACAAAATTAAAATTGAGTCTTTCATTAGAAAAATAATTGTGCTTTAACAAATATTACAAAGAATGTCTTTATATGAGATTGTTCAGTTTTTTATTTATTTTTTAAATGTCATCTTTATGTGATTCCTCTATAATAATACAGGACAATAGAACAGAAAAAAATTAATTTGACCAAAATAACCCATTCAAGCCAGGCATGGTGGCACACGCCTGTAATCCCAGCACTTGGGAGGCTAAGGCAGGAGGATCATTGCGAGTTCAAGACCAGCCTGAGCTATAAAATGAGTTCAAGGCCAGCCTGAACTGCATAGTGAGACCTCATCTCAAAAAATAGGGCCAGGGATTTAGCTCAATGACATAAGTGCCTGCCTGGCAGGCATGAGGTTGTTAGTTTAATCCCCAGTACAAAAAAAAAAAAAAAAAAAAAAAAAATCCAAATATGTACTATGACATTTTCTTTACTATCCCAGAAATTGCTTAGAAATATGTATTTAGTTATTTCTCTTAGCATTCTAGAGTTTCTTCACAACTACAGCTATTACATATCTATTTTTAAGAAAAAAAAAATTTTTTTTTGTGGCACTGGGGAATGAACTCGCAAACTTGCGCCTGCCAGGCAGGCACTTAAGCCACTGAACCAAACTCCCAGCCCTAGTTTTTTGAGGCAGGGTCCCACTAAGCAGCTCAGGGCGATCTTGCACTCACATTGTAGCCCAAGCCAGCCTCGAACTCACAAAGCTCTGCCTACCTCAGCCTCCCGAGTGCTGGGATTAAAGGCATGCGCCGCCACGCCTGGCTTATTTTCAAGAAATTTTAAAATATGCTTAATCCAAAAGACAAAAAGAAAGCTTCTGTGGGGTATGGTGGTGTATGCCTGTAATGCCAGCACTCAGGACTCTGGGCAGGAGGATCATTGCAAGTTTGAGGCCAGCCTGGTCTACATAGTGAGTTCAAGGCCAGCCTGAAGTATATGGTGAGACCTTGTCTCAAAAAAAAAAACAAAACAAAACCTTTTAAGCCAAAATGTTCAATTTCTCTCTAAAACACCAATATTTTTTGTTTTTTACTTTTCTATTTATTTGGGGTGTTTTTGGTTGTTTTTTTTTTTTTTTTTTTTTTTTTTTTTGAGAAACAGCCTATGTAGTTCAGACTGGCCTCAAATTCATGGTGGTCTTCCTGCCTCAGCCTCCGGAGTATGCCACCACACCGGCTCTAACATTCTCTTTGAACTAATTATTTCTACTCTTTATCTTGGAGTAAAAGAATGAATGGACATCCTGCATCCAGTGTTTAGACTGTTACTGGGTTTCAGAAGTACAAAAATTAGAAATGAGATAATGACCCAAACAGACTGCTCCCCAGGGTGTGGTCTGCTATCAGGAAGCTGGAAAAAGCCTCAATTGAAACCACAGGAGCCAAGGAAACACCTACTTTTCATTTTTTAGCTGTACTAAAAATACACCATTTGACTGTATGTAAGTACTTCATTTCTCCTCTCCATATACAATATCTATTAACCCATTTGCCATGCAGATGAACTGCTATAAGAGACACCATAAGAAAAGAAAATCATACAATATGAAAGAATTATCAAAGAGTTTAAAAAGATTAGTTTTGGCTCTTCTTCTAAATTCATCCTGTTCAACCCAAATCACCCAGTACACTTCAGAATCATCATCATCATTACTGAGTTTAAATTAAATTCTTCCCATGGGATGGGGTGCAGCTCAGTGATTTAAAAAAAAAAATGCTTTAAATCCTTTCCTCCCATCCAATCCAATATGTATGTGTCTTAGTCACTTTTCTCATTGCTGAGACAAAATACCCTACATCCAAAGTTAAAAGAAGGAAAGGTTTACTTTGACTCACAGTTTGTAGAGGTTTCGATTCATAGTTGATTGGCTCCAAGGTAGGGTGGCATGGCAGAGAGGCATCACAGAGGAGAAAGAGTTCATGGCAAACCAGGGCAGGCAGAAGGCGGCCAACAGTGAAATTAGCAACTGGCAAGTGATGACCCTCCTTCTGTCCCTTATATCTATCCAAGGATATTCACTCACACCCTATTCTTAGCATTGCACCACGCATCAACCCCAGCATCACATCCTTGATCCCAGCATCACACACTCTAGATCCAGCCACCTCTGAAAAGCCCCACCTATGACACATGAAGCCTTGGGAGGACATCTAAACACAAGCTATAACAGGATGGGAAATAATCCATCTGTGCAGTAAGCAGCAGCCACCTCTTACCTTTTCCTACTTCCATGCCTCTGCCTCCTGGTTTGCCATGAATACCCTCATCCTCTCCTGGGGGTCCCTGATCATACCAACCCCATGACACAAGGGACAGACAACAGCTGTGTTGTGAACCTCTGTCATCACCTGTAAAACTGACCAAGACCACAACACGGGGCTGTTTTACATAATGTGAGATATTGTATGTGCACTCAGTGGATGTTATCCCCTTTCCTCTCGCCCGCCTTTCCTTCCTTCTTCTCTCCTTCTTCATACCTGTCCCAGCTGTCCTTTTTCCACTCCTAACACCTCTTTAAGAAACTTTCCTTGTATTCCAACTTCTCCCTGTAATAGTCCCAGCTACTCAAGAGGCTAAGGCAGGTGGATCTTTGGAGCTCTGGAGTTTGAAAACAGCCCAGAGAACACGGTGGCCCCATCTCAAAAAACAAACTAAAAACCTTTCCTCAATCTTCATTTTTTAGTAGGCAAGACCAAGGTGACCTTAAAAATTTTGACTCTCTCGCAGCTATAACCTCCTCCAACTCATAACCTTCCACTGTGTTTGTTCCCAGATTTTTAAGCTCTGCAATTAATCAGATAAAATGAAAAATCAAAATCATTTAATTGACTGCCTCTCCCAAATAACTCACAATAAGTACATAATAATTCACCGGGCGTAGTGGTGCATGCCTGTAATCCCAGCACTCGGGAGGCTGAGGCAGGAGGATCATTGCGAGTTTGAGACTAATCTGGGCTACAAAGTGAGTTCAAGGCCTGCCTGAACTGCATAGTGAGACCCTGTCTCAAAAAAATAGGGCTGGGGATTTAGCTCAGTGGCTTAAGTGCCTGCCTGGCAGGTATGAGGTTGTGAGTTCAATCTCCAGCACCAAAAATATAAAAATGTAATAATATATAATATAATATATTTTATAAATAAAATATAATAATTCATGGATTCTTAGGAAATAAAACAACTTGCAACTTTTTACATGAAGGAAACAGCTCTCTAGGATTGTTAGTCAAAGCTGTGCTTATCCTGTTTCAGTCGCCTGTGCTCTGCAATTGTAGGAAAGGGACAGAAAGGGACGTCTTCCCCGTGGCAGCACTGAGAGCGAGGGAGGAACTATGTTGGTGGGAAGCATTGAGAGACAGCCATCGACTGCCAGTGGCTGAGACTGCCAGGCTGCTAGGCTGCCTCAAACACCTTCTAGTTAATATTTCAAAACTTGCAGCTACTGACAGAACAGGGATGAGAGTAAAGGGACTGAAAATGATCAAGATACGTTATATGCATGTACCAATTCCCCAAAACAAACATCACTACGCTGTATGACAAATGTGCACTAATAAAAACTTGCAGCCATTATTAAAATGCTGAGTTAAGGCATGTGCACTGAAAAGCAGTTTCTCTGGGGCCATGGAAAAAAGGTTAGTTAGGCCACGCACAGTGGTGAGGCCTGTAATCCAAGCTGTTCAGGAGGCTGAGGCAGGAAGTGGGCTAGTTTAAACCCAGTCTGGGCAACTTAGCAAAACCCTACCTCAAAGGTATTTATTTATTTATTTATTTATTTATTTATTTATTGTACTAGGGATCAAACTCACAACCTTGCGCCTACCAGCCAGGCTCCTAAGCCACTGAGCTAAATCCCCAGCCTATTTTTCAAGACAGGGTCTCACTATGCAGTTCAGGCTGGCCTTGAACTCACTTTGTAGCCCAGGCTGGTCTCAAACTCACAACAATCCTCCTGCCTCTGCCTCCAGAGTGCTGGGCTTAAAGGCGTGCGCCACCACGCCCAGCTCAAAGGTTTTGAAAAGATGTTGGGGGGTGGCTAGAGCTGGGGATATGGCTCAGTGGTAGAGCTGGGTAGATCCCCAGCAGAAAGGAAAGCGAGAGGAAAGAAAGGAGGGTGAGGAGCAGAGGGAGGGAGGAAGGCAGGCAAGCAAACTAGTTAGCTATGAGTTCCATGTTGAGGCTGGCTTATCCGTAGCTCCTACTACAGTGTCTGCCCACTTGCTAGGTGCAGGTTCGGCCCTGGGCAGAACCCTGCTCAGTGCCCCAGCTGGTCCCCCAGGTGCACAGCAGGGCCCTAGGAACCAGCTTCTCCCTGCCATGAAGGTATATGCTTGGTGAGTTCAGAAGGCCCTACAGAGTACAAGGCAGAAGAACCTGATGATGTGCAACTGGTTCTCACTGTCCCTGGATATCAGCTGGAGACGGGATGTAGCTCTCCTATTAATATTTCTCTTAGTTTTAGGCAGTCTACCTCTTTCTCTTATTTATTTATTTATTTATTTAGGTACTGGGGATCAAACTCACAATCTTGCACCTGCTACGCAGGTGCTTATACCACTCAGCTAAATCCCCGGCCCTATTTATTTAATTTTTTGAGACAAGGGGTGGTTCAGGCTGATCTTGAACTCACTATGTAGCCCAGGCTGGCCTTAAACTCACAACACTCCCCCTGCCTCAGCCTCCCAAATGCTGGGATTACAGGTGTGTGCCACCATGCCTGGCCTTTCTTTCACCTGGCCTTCCTTCCTCCCTTCCTTTCTTCTCACCTTCTCCTTTCTGTATTTTCTTTTCTTTTTTTCTGACAGTGCTGGGAGTAGAACACAGGGCCTCACACATGCCAGGCAAGTGCTCTACCCCTGGGTCATACACCAGCCCCAGGACTTCATATTTTGCCTGTATTAGTTTGGTAAGAATGCCATAATAAAGTGCCAAAGATTGGCTGGCTTAACAGAAATTTATTTATTTATTTAGATAGATAGATGACAGATGATAGATAGGGCTTTGATAAATTGCCCTGCCCAGGTTGGCCTTGAACTCACAATTTTCCTGCCTCAGCCTTCCAAGAAGCTAGGACTACAAATGAGCACCACTACAACTGGTTTTACAAAAAGAAATATATTCTCTAAGGGCTGGGCACAGTGGCACATACCTATAATCCCAGCTACCTGGGAGGCTGAGACAAAAGGATTGAATTCAAATGTAGCTCAGGCAACATACCAAGACTTTGCCTTAAAAGGAAAATGAAGAAACGTATGATCTCACACCTACAAGTCCAAGACCAAGGTGTCAGCAAGGCTGGACCTTCAGAGGCTATGTGGGGCCCATTTTGGTTTTATTAATTGGTTGTGCACGGTCACCTTCTCCCTACATCTTCACATGGCATTCGCTATCTGTGCGCATCTGTCCACATTTCCTTTTCTTATAAGGACACCCGTCATATTGGATTAGGGCCCACTAATGGCCTCACTTTTTATTACCTCTGGAAAGACTATCTCCATGCAATATCACACAGGGCTAGGAGCATGGCTCAGTGGTACACTGTGTACTTAGCATGTGTAAGGTCCTGAGTTTCATCCCCAGCACCAAAAAGCAAAATAAAACAGCAGGTCGCACGGGGGATACCGGTAGTTAGGACTTCAGTAAATGAAATGGGAATGAGAATGTTGCATCAGGTGGGAATCTGGGGGACAAGGAGACCCTCGTTTTGTCCTTTCACCCCAGCAAGAATACGGGGCTGTCCCCATAAGAGCTTCAGTATACCTAAAACACTGCCAAAAGTTGAATCAATAAAGAGTGGAGGGAGGGGAAGGGGAGAAGGAGATTCTCCCATCAAGTTTTGCAGCGAGACAAAAACAAGAAATCCCAGAAGTAGCTGAAGGCCTAAGCATCCCTAGCCCCATGATTTGGTCCAGCATATAATTTATAGTTAACTATCTGAGAAAAAAGATCCTCCACATTTAAGACAAGGCAGTGTCTGATACTTTGAGGGAGATCTAGTGTCTGGAAGCAGAAGCCAAATCTATCCAAACTCAAGAGAAAGAAGCTAAACCCACTGTGATGGGTTCAGTAACGGTGGACGTGTGTGGGAATGCACACCCGAAGTGAGTCAGCGTGGTTCCGAGCGTGTAAGACCCACCTGGGGATTGTTGCCAACGGTATAAAAGAAGAACGGGAAGGGAAGATCGTATGCTGCTGATTTCCCAGGAAGAGCGTTGTTGCAGCTGGCTTTCCTGATACAAACTTGGCCATTGTCTTTGGAGGAGGAGCTCGGGTTCTCACTGTTGCAGAGGAGGCTACGGTTCATTGAGCATCGCTCCTGGCTCCAGGGCAGATCCCTCAGCCTGCTGGCACAGATCCTTCATCCCTCTGGTGCAGACTTTCTAGTTTCCACCACTGGCCTTTGGGCCTTCCTGGTGCCCATCCTTCATACAGACTTGCATGAGACACTGCCATGAGTTTTAGGCCTCTGGCTGGATTTGGGCAGGACATTGCTGTGGGATCCAGGCCTTCAGCAGGATTCTTCAGGTCTCTAACCTGCATACAGAACTCTTGCACTCTTCAGCATTTGACTTTTTGGGTAAATATTGTAAGATACTCCTTTAAATTTATGTGTCCTGCATCAAATCTATTCCCTTGCAAACCGCTGACAAAGACTCCTGACCTCTCCACAGGGCTGCAGGGCTGGGCGGAGTCAGCTCCGGTGTCTGCAGAACACCGGCTTCACATCCCAGAACTGGCCGCTTCTCAGAGAGAAGAGAGCAGAGGTGACACTATGGGGCCAGGGGATGGAGACCATGTTCCCAACCAGGCAGGAAGATGCAGGAGGAAACTAGGGTCCCAAAGTCAAGCACACATCTCCATGTGAGATGGAGAGAGAGACCAATTCTACTCCAACACTGGGGGAGAAGAGGACAGAAAAGCAGACCCAATGGGCCAACTGAAAGTGTCGGTACTGGCCGGCAACACAGCTTAGAGCTTGCCTTGCATGGGTAAGGCCCTGAGTTTGAGTCTCAGTACTGAAAACTAAAATGCTCTTTTTTTATACATAAGTGGTTTTACAGTTTCTCAAACTGCATCATGATAGTACTACAAATTTTAGTGTACCTGTTCCTGAAACAGGCTAAGCCCTAGGTCATATCAGCTTAATAGACATACTAGAAAATTGAGAGGTAAAAAGTTACCCAGTTCTCTGTAATCCCAGCATTCAGGAGGTGAAGGTAGGAGGATCAAGTGTTTGAGGTCAGTCTGGGCTATAAATCAACTTCAAAGCCAGCGTCGCCTGCATAGCAAGAACCCATTACAAAACAACAACAAAAGTGGACCAGTCTTCAAGCCCATGCACTTAAGCGAACACATCTGGAGACAGGAGGCTGGGAAGTCCGCCCAGCCTTCAAAGACAGTGCAGAGATGCCAAGAAGCCAGAGCCAAGAAAAACAAGATCACTAGTGTCACATCCACCTAGGCAGGGGAGTAATCTGCCCTCCTCCAACACCCAATTAGGAAATGTCACAGATGATAAGGGGCAAATTCTAGGAGGCTGGCAATAAGTACACACAGAGAGAGCTGGGCATGGTGGCGCACGCTTTTAATCCAAGCACTCGGGAAGCTGAGGTAGGAGGAGCATTGTGAGTTCGAGGCCGTCTTGAGCTACACAGTGTGACCCTGCCTCAAAAGACCAGGGCTGGGAGTTTGACTCAGTGGCTTACGCACCTGTCAGGCAGGCCCGAGGTTGTGAGTTCAATCCCGGGTGCCGCAAAAAAAAAAAATAATAATAACAATAAGTACACACAGAGAATAATCACTGAAGTCACCTTCAGTTAGCTTGACTTCATTAGCACAGAAAAATCACACTGACGTGGAGACCTAAGACGGTAAGGAGAGCCAGATGCAGTGACCAAGGCCTGTAGCCCCAGTACTCTCTAGGAGGCTGAGATAGGAGTCCCACCTGGGATACCGAGTGATTTAGTAAGACCTTGTCTCAAAATTAAAAATAAAAAAGTGTTAAAGATGTGGTCCAAGCCGGGCATGGTTGCGCACGCCTTTAATCCCAGCACTCGGGAGGCTGAGGTAGGAGGAGCGTTGTGAGTCCGAGGCCAGCTTGGGCTACAACACGCACACAAGGCCGGCCTGAGCTACACAAAAAACCAGGGCCAGGAGTTTGGCTCAGCGGCTTAAGCGCCTGTCAGGCAAGTGCGAGGTTGTGACTTCAATCCCTGGTGCTGCAAAAAAAAAAAGAAAAAAACAACAACAACAACAACAAAAAAAAACCTAGGGCCCAGAGTTTGGCTCAGTGGCTTAAGTGCCTGTCTGACAGGCATGAGGCTGTGAGTTTGATCTCCAGTGCCACAAAAAAAAAAAAAATAAAAAAGATGTGGTCCAGCCGGGCGTGGTGGCGCACGCCTTTAATCCCAGCACTCGGGAGGCTGAGGTAGGCGGAGCATTGTGAGTTCGAGGCCGGCTTGGGCTACAACGCGGGTGCAAGCCCGGCCTGGGCTACATAGTGTGACCCTGCCTCAAAAAACCAGGGCTGGGAGTTTGGCTCAGTGCCTTAAGCGCCTGCTCTGGCAGGCACGAGGTTATGAGTTCAATGCCTGGTGCCGCAAAAAAAAAAAAAAAAAAAAAAAAAAAAAAAGGTTGTGGTCCAATACAAAGGCCCTGGGCTCAACCCCCAGTACCACAAACAATAAATAAATAAATAATTTCTTTTAATTGATATTAAATTTTTACAAATCAGTCTCCCTAGGCATTTAGATAGCCTAAGACGTAGGCGTAATGTATTTGTCCTTATAGATGTAATATCTCTCCTCACTCAGGAACTGCTGTATGATAGATGCCCAATAATTTAGTGTTCTCTTCCTCAGTAAAAGGTAGGGGTATATAACGGTTAAAACTCTAGAGTCTAGGACCAGATTGTGTGGATTTGAATCTACCTGCACACGTAACTTGCCATGTGCAAATAAGGTACCGGGCAGTCTATGAACTTCTCATCTGCAAAGGGGCGGTAACGGTAGCATCCATGTGGTAAGGCTGTGTGAAGATTAAGTTTAGTGTTTATATGCAAAACATTTGGTGTAGCTAATCCAAAAACTGTATTTAAATATTACCTGTGGTTATTATATGCTCAGCAAATAATTTCTGGCTTGGGTTGTTAAGGACTGGAAGTATGCATCCCCTCAAAATGTTGAAGGCCGAACCCCAAATGTGTGATAATATTTAAAGATGAAGCTTTTCTGCAAGATGATTAGATTTACTGAGTCCTGTGTGGGATCAGTGTCTGTCTGTCCACGCTCAGGCATCCAGGGAAGGCCACGTGCCAATCAGAACAGGAAGGCAGCTATCTAGAAACCAGTAAGCCAGCCCTTCCCAGAACCCAACCATGCTGGCACCCTGATAGCAGACTTCTGCCTCCAGAATTCCAAAATATAAATGTTAATGTTTAACCCATCCTCTCATCTGTGGCAATGGCGGACTCAGTCATAGTCCTGGATCCAGCTCAGACGGGTCTCTCCGCTCACCAGGTACTACTCCTTTAGGCAGCCCTAGGTTCCTTGACACCAGTCCGCCTTGCTCATGAATGGGCCACACAACCTTCCAAGTGTCCACCGAGTGTCCTAACATTCCTGCCCTCTGGAGGTCGGCGACCTTCCCCCACCTGTCCACCCCCATCTGGAGGAATTCCGGCTCCTCAGCCACAGCTTCCTGCCTGACCAGTCCTTCCAGCCTCCCTGCCTCCCACCCCACAGACATCGCCCATGCTGCCCCCAGGGCCACCATTCGGGCAACCCACCCCTCCCTCCTTGAGATGCCCTCACACCTCCTGCTAGACTGCACTGTTTGCCTCGTTGCACTTCCCGGTCCCTAGTTATGCTGTGTGTATTTACCTATTTACCTGCCTCTTTCTATAGACAATAAGCTCTGTTGTGAGGGCAGAGACCTATTTTGCTGACCTTGTACCCATTTCATGTTGGATTTCCTAGTCCAATCGCATGTTCAGCCATTCATTCACTCTTTCACCAACCACCGAGCATCTATGAGATTGACACTGGGCACTTGAGTAAGACCAAGCCACCCTGCCCTGAAGAATCACTCAGTGTAATGCAGCATCAAGGGACTGCAGCCCTGCATGCTGTGTGAGGCACCTAGGAAAGGGATGGGGACAAAGGAGACAGTGAACAACCCTGTCTAAGGGGCTCAGCTTGGAAAAGTATTCAGAGAGGGCACGTGAGACGGGTCTTAAAATGTGAGTAGCAAAACGATAGAATAACTGGGATAGGGGAAAGGAGAAAAGACAGAAGGGAAAATATATATACAGCCAGGCGTGGTGGCACACGCCTTTGATCCCAGCACTCGGGAGGCTGAGGTAGGAGGAGTGCTGTGAGTTCGAGATCGGCTTAGGCTACGACGTGAGTAAGGCTGGCCTGAGCTACATAGTGTGACCCTGCCTCAAAAAACTAGGACCGGGAGTTTGGCTCAGTGGCTTAAGCGCCTGCCTGGGAGGCGCAAGGCTGTGAGTTCAATCCCTGGTGCCACATACACACACAAAAAATATTATATGTATATAGGTATACATATATACATGTGTGTATGTATCTATATACAAGATAGATAACTATACTACTAATCCCTGTAAGTTCATCAGAAATAACAGTTTGTGTTTTGTTTGTTTGATCATTTTTTTCATGCCCAAATCTTGTAATCTGAACAACCACTTTTAAGATAACAATATGCAATGTTATTAACTAGAGTTGATTTGCTATTTTTTTAAAATTCTGTATTGTAGCCGGGCCTGGTGGCGCATGCCTTTAACCCCAGCACTCAGGAGGCTGAGGTAGGTGGAGCGTTGTGAGTTCGAGGCCGGCTTGGGCTATACCGTGAGTAAGGCTGGCCTGAACTACATAGTGCGACCCTGACTCAAAAAACTAGGGCTGGGAGTTTGGCTCAGTGGCTTCAGCACCTGTCTGGCAGGCGCGAGGCTGTGAGTTCAAAAATAGATAAATAAAAATAAATAAATAAATAAATAAATAAAATTCTGTATTGTTTTTATCCTTTTTGTTCTGTTTTATTTTGTCTTTAAAATAAAAAAAAATATATGTGAGTAGTTATTCCTTATGTTGACCAAAAAAATCTGGGGCTTCCCAGGCAGAGAGAAAAGTACCCAGAAGAGGGAGAAAAGTAAGGCAGCAAAGGGTGTTCTAGGAGCAGGAAGTAAAACACCACAGCTTGCAGTGCACCTGCGAGCCCTCGGCCTGGGGTGAGCAGGACACCTTCAGGTCCATCTGGGCAGAATGAGGGTGCCAGTCCCTCAGACACCACCACCCCTGCCAGAAGTCACCAAACCATTAACTCACCACCATTTCCACTTTCCAGTCACTGAAATATGTGCTTGGTCTTGTTACTTCTCACAACAGATTTTAGAAGTGGCTACAAACTCTCCTTTGTTAGATGAGAACTCTTAGGTATCAAGTAACTAAGTAACTTGCCTGAGGCTGCACAGGGAATAAGCAATGGACGTACTGGTCTGATGACAAAGTCCCTACCTTACCCACCAGTCCTGGGGGCTGCCCCAGGACCTTGGTTTGTCCCCACCACAATGCATTGAATCACTTCTGTACTTACTCACCTCCCTATAAAATACGGGTCTCCTGAGTCAGACACTGCCCTGCCCTGGCATAGGACCTGGCAGTGCAGAGGCATCAATAAGTACACGTTAGAAATGAACGGAGGATGAGTGAACAGGGCTCTGAACTCCTTCCAGTGTGTACCACCACCCTCTTCTACCCTACAGGGACGGAAAAGGAGCTCACCATCCTCACAGTAAGAGCGAGGTCCAAACTCCCAGCTCACTCACTCCCGCCCTCTGCTGCAGCACTGAGCCCTGAGGTGCATGGACAGTGTCCCTCCCCAATGTCAGCGCCCCCCATCGCCAGTCTCACCTTCCATTCCCAGCCACATCTCCGCGGAGGACCACAGGCCTGACTGCTGTCCTTTGACAGCTAATACCGGGAAGCCTGGGGTTTGGGGAGCATTCCCTATTCCCAAAGAGGTAAGAGAGGCTCAGTGTGCATCCCTAAACTGCTTGAGCAAAACACGTGCTTCATGCCGAGGTCTAACACACGGTAGGGAGAAGATGCCAACAGAAGAATCCTCCCGACAGAAACCCTGGGCACCGAGTCTCTCGAGAGCTTGCCTGGTCAGTACCACTTCAGGCGCGCAGTCACCTCTGTCGCTGAGAACATGAAGACTGTCCTGAGTGACTGCGCAGAGGGAGGGGCCTTGGAAGCTTGGACTCCGTTCCATGCTTGTCTCCCTTGGCTGACCAGGCTGTGTACCCCGGCGCTCAAATGCTGAGTACTGTGGGTCCTTCTAACAAATCAGCCAGCCTGGCTGTGGTCTTGGGAACGCCCAGACAGTGCCTCTCGAGGGAAGCACGGTGATGAAATACTGCCTGTCCTGTCCTGTCCACTAACCGGGGGACTCGCACACCCAGCGGTACAGGGCATGGCAGAAAGGTTGGTGTGTCCAGAAGGTCGCGTGGGACGGAGGACAAATCCAAAGTCGGAAGTAGGCACCTGCTACACAGCTCCTGCCCACAGCAAATTGCCCCAGACCTGGTCAGCTGATGGCAACCACTGATATGAAGCCATCTCTCTCCCCAAATGATAAGAGAACACCTTGGAGCCAAACGTGATGGAGTACACCTATCACCCCAGCACTCTGAGGGGCGAATGGCAAGTTCAAGGCCAGCCTGGACAACCGTGACTCAGTAAGACCCTGTCTCAAAACCAAAACTCAAGAGCTGAGAATTTCGTTCAGCAAAAAGATTCTGAGCTCAATTCCTAGTACTGGAAAAGAGAGAAAGACAGAGACAGACAGACAGACACTGATGTTGGGGACAGGCTTTGGCCTCTTTCCAAAATGAACAAAAATAGGTTACAACATCAGACACAAGGAGAATTCTTTTAAAATGAAATATGCAAGAAAACTAAGAAGTGTTTGTCTTGATACTGTGAAAGCAGCAGGAAGCATAAAATAAACTCACTCTCACAGTGGGCCCCTCCCCTTCTTGGATTTGTTTTCTGTAACAAACCTTCCGGCCATGATGAGGTGGATGACGTCAAAACCACTCCGTTACGTCAGCACCCACTCTCAGAATCGGCTTATCATCAGTGTGCTAAGAAGTGTGGGTGTACGGCTGCACAAATCCTTAAAGCTATTAAGCTGAGCAGGCAAACACAGCAAAGGAGGCAAACGTCAGATTTATCAGAGACAGGCAAGAAGAAGAATGGGGCATAACTCTAAGCCTATGGCCTGAAGGACAAGGGGTCCCTTATCTTATCACTTGGCCCGGCACCCCCAAGCCCCATAGCCCACTACCACCCACACAGCCCCAGGGTAATGCTGGCCTTCCTGAGCCAGTCATGGAAACACAGGCCACACACTGACAAACCTGCCTGCTGCAGACAGCCCAGACCCTCCCGTGACAGGACCCGCCAGGCCCTCACTCTGTGAACCTTTACCCAAAACCTAGTGGGTGCTTGCTGTTCCAGTCTCCCATAACCCCACCTACCCCTGCTGTTCCTTGTTATTTGGCCTGGCCACCCTCCGACAGCACACCTGCTTTCAGACTCAGTGGGTCTGCACCCCACACCTAGGACTGCACCTGCTCTACAACACCACCGAGCATCCGCACAACGGGAGCTCAGGCCAACACCCAGTCTTTCCCCATTCACCGCTCCGCCCCTATGCTGCCAAACCCCTTGAACCCCTGGTTCTCAACCACCAGCAGCATCTGGTTGGGTACTGGCTGGAGATGCAGAGTTTCAGGTTATATCCCCAGACTCAGTGAGAAACCCCAAGACTGGAGCCCACAGCCCTCAGCAATTCAAATATTCACTCAGGTTAAAGAATCACTATACCCCAGACTTCTGCATGCTGGTCCACCATGGTCCCAAGCATTTCTCAAATGCACGTAACTTTCTTTCTTAAATCCGGCTCACTTCACCATTTCTCTCAGCACTATCAACATTTCCCCATAAGACAAGATCAAAATATACAATCTGAGTTCAATACAGTACGCTTTTAAAACCCAACAGATACCTAAGAAAGTCAACAATGATTTGTGACTGTAGAGCACGAAGATAATTCTTCATGTGGCTACAGAGAAAAACCATTGCCACACAGTTTGAGAAAGAACAAAAATGTTCTCATGAAAAATGACTGTTAGTCTCCTTTTCTTTTGAGGGCACTTGAGAATAAAATAAAGAGCACCCTAGTAAAATATATATGCAACATTTTAATATGATTTTAAAGAATACTATTGTAGATTTTGTTTATTTATTTGTGGTGCGGGGGGTTGAACTGTGGAGCTCACACAAGCTAAGCACATGTTCTGCCATTGAGCTACACTAGAGGTTTACTGTATATTTTAATAAACAGAATTTACAGATGTTAGTAAGTCTCCCCTGCCTCAGTACTGGGGATTGAACCCAGAACCCTCATACTGAGCTACATCCTAGCCCTTTTTAAAAAATTTTAGTGCAGTTTTGGGGTGGTTTTTTTTTGGGGGGGGGGTTGCTTTTTTTTTTTTAAAGGGGAATGAAAATGTCCTAAAATTTTTGCGATGATGGTTACACGATTATGAATATACCAAAGAAGACTGAATTGTGCATTAGAAACAGATGAATTTTTATGGTAGCTGAATTACATCTGAATAAAACTTTTTTTTCAATTGGTTTAAATTCCAAGAAAATTATAAACAAATTCAGTTAACCAAAAACTGCTAGGTAAACTAAAGAGTGGTAGATAAATGAGTAGTTCTTTCTGTCTCTTTTGTATTACAAATTCCTCCCATATACAAGATAGCTTTTAGTTTCATTTATAGTTTACAAGCACCTTTACAAATAAGAGCTTCTTGAGTCCTCATTATAATCCTGGACTGAGAAAGAGATAATTACCCCTCTCAATTTCCTATACTGCTCTGAGTTTATGAGATTTGCTCTGGTTTATTAAGTTGGTCAAAGCAGGGGTCGGCTCCGCCACAACTGAATCTTGTGCCATTTCTCGTACACTGAGGAGTATCTCGGAAACCCAGGCATGTGCCATCAGCTTGATGTGCAGGGATGACACTTGTGACTATCACTTACCGCTATCTCCATAAGAAAAATGTCCAAAACCGAATTTTGCTGGGAGCCAGGCTAGCTACACTAACACCACATTCAAATCAAGTAGGAGATGCCTCATCAGAAGTCTTAGAGTGCATGGAAAGAACTTTCTGCCTTGGAGTCTTCTTCGGAATTCACTTGTGTTGGCTCACTTTTTATTTGCCTCAGCATTCAACCCTGATACTCCAAAAGACTCAGATGAAGAATTAATCAACAGGTACTTTCAGGATATCAGGGGAGTAAGTAGGCAGGGGCCCATAATTCTATATGGAAAGACCCAAGGTCTCAAGCAAGAAGATCCAGGGTAGCTTAAATTTTCTCTTCTATAACATGAGAAACAAATCAAATAGCACTCCCAAGGTTGTTACAAAGATTTACTGTAACTAAATCCGAAAAATCCCTCTCTGAAAATAGGGATACAACATATACTCACTGATGCTCAAACAAGTACTCTAGTACCTTGATCTCACTATGGAGCCCTGTGACTTGTTAGGATTCTAAATTTCAATGATTATCAACTGATAAGTTTATCCCTGTGTGCAGGCTCCCTTTGCGCAGGACAGCGCCCCCCCTGTATTCCTCTCAGAGACCCACAAGTCAAACCTGCTTTTGGCGCACGCGCAATGGCTCCTCCTATCAGCTGTCATTACGTCATTCCTCCCGCCCCTTTAACTCCACCCCCTGTCAAATTCCAAATAAAGCCCGCCGTTCTTTTCCGAAGCTTCCAGGGGGTGACTGCCTCTCTTCGGCAGCCCTCCTGGACCCTCAAAAAAGTTCTTTTCTCTTCTGCTTTTTTTCTCTAGCGCACCACAGAAGACCAAACATCAACATCAAGAGGTGTTGGTTAGAAGCAGGGGAGGATTTTTATTAAACTTGCCAATCTTGAACTGACTACCTAATTTTAAAGATAACTCTATTGTGAATTTCACTTCATGTTAAAGTTGTAGTTTCCTATCACTTCAGAGTAATTTTACAGTATCTATGCATGAAGGGCTACGGTATAGCCCAGAGGCAGAGTTGTTACTTAGCATGCATACAGCCCTGGGTTTAATCCTTAGCACACACACACTCAAATTACATCTTGGTTTGCACCTGCATTCAATGTGTGGGTGTATGTTTGTCCAAGTGACTCCCAAACCTAATTAATCATGTATCAGGCGTTGTTAAATCTACATATTACAATGTGAAGACTCTGACTCAAAGTCTGCAATAGTTATTGAGTTTCCACTTTTACTAAACTCATTAAGTGACTTCCCAGTCATCAGTGAAGCTGATAAAGCCACCCATTAGAAAGCCACTCACTGGGCCGGGAGTTTGGTTCAGTGGCTCACACCTGTCTGGCAGGTGAGAAGCTGTGAGTTCAATCCCTGGTGCCGGGGGAAAAAAAAAACACTCACTGGACATTTTCTAGGGAATTCTTTTCACTGTGTAGATTGTAAAACATCATTTGTTCAGCAAATAAAATACTGAGCTATATTGTTATTTCAGAAGAGAACATTCGGGAGGAGAGAAACCCTTCCTTTTTTGCCTTACTAGAATTCTGTGAACACAGGAATCTTCTACAGTGGATTTTCTGCCAAACCTTTCCCACTTGAATTTCAACCATGTCAAAGGGACTTTTCAATCAAAGGAAGCTATAAATTCCTCTCTGGAATGTGAAAACCTCATTCTGATGAAAGTCTTAACACACTCAAAGGCAAGGATCTAAAAAGAAGAATCTAGAGGAAAAACGAAGGCTCTGCCACTGAGCCATTTATTAAGTCTTCCCACCATCCCTGAACCACATTCTTTTGTTGTCATTGTTTGTCTATTTGTTTGAGACAGGACCACTATGCAGTTCAGACTGGCCTTGAACACCCAGCAATCCTCCTGCCTCAGCCTCCTGAGTGCAAGGATTACAGGCATGCACCACCACGCCCAGCCTAGTTTGGGTTGTGGTTTTCTTTTCTTTTCTTTCTTTCTTTCTTTTTTTTTTTTTTTTTTTTTTTTGGTGGTACCAGGGATTGAACTCATGACCTTGTGTTTGCCAGGCAGGCACTTACACCACTGAGCCAAATCCCCGGTATTTGGGGTATTTTGAAAAATTATTTCAAACCCTTTTTTTTTAAATCTTGCTGTGACACCCCCTCCAACAAACCTTTATTCTCAAGGTTTATTCCAACTACTTACAAAAATGAGTTTGAGAGCCAGGCATGGTGGCCCATGCTTGTACTCCCAGGTACTAGAGAGGCCAAGGTGCAAGAATCTCAAGTTTGAGGCCATTTAAGGAGACAACTTCCCCTCATTTCCTTCTTAAAAAGAAAAGGAATGGAATTGAGGGCTGGGGTGTAGTTCAATGGTAGAGCACTTGTCTCATAAATGCCACACCTTAAATTCTATCTCGAGCATCCTCCACCCCCCCAAAACAAAACTTAGTTTGAGTCAATGTTTTTTGTTTGTTTGTTTGTTTGTTTGTTTGTTGCGGCACTGGGGATTGAACTCTCAACCTTGCGCTTGCCAGGGCAGGCGCTTAAGCCGCTGAGCCAAACTCCCCAGCCCTGGTTTTTTTTTGAGGCAGGGTCGCACTATGTAGCTCAGGCCAGCCTTGCGCTCGCGTTGTGGCCCAAGCCGGCCTCGAACTCACAACGCTCCACCTACCTCAGCCTCCCGAGTGCTGGGATTAAAGGCGTGCGCCACCACGCCCGGCTTGAGTCAATGTTTTAAAAAACCAAAACTAGCCAGTGGGGTGGTGCATGCCTGTGACAGCACTGGGGAGGCTGAGGCAGGAGGATCACCGGGAGTTTGAGGCCAAGCTGTGCTACATAAGCAAGTTCAAGGCCAGCCTGAACTGCACAGTGAGAGTCTGTCTCAAAACAAAACAAAACAAAACAAAACACCACAAAAAACAAAAAACTAAAAAAACTAAAAAAACACTAAATCCAATATTAATAGGACCCTTAAATAATGCCAGTATAATTAGTAAAGCTGAAGGTAACTTCGCTTCATTCCACACAAAACAGAAGGAAGCCTTCGTGGGGCTAAGATTGTCTATACATAGTAAAAGAGTTCACAGGTTAGACGGGGTGCGGCAGTACAGTAAACCCTGTAATCTTAGCACTGTGGGAGGCTGACACAGAAGGCTCACCAGTTCCACCCAGCCTGCGCAGTTTAGGGATTTAAGGACCTTGTCTCAAACAAGAAAAAGGTCTGGGGCTGTAGTTCATTGTGAAGGTCCTGAGTTCAATCCCCAGTACCTAAAAAAAGAAAAAAGAAGAAAGGAAGGAAGGGAGACAAAAAAAGAGAAAGGAAAGAAAAGCCCATGCCCTCTGAGAACCCGGGGCTGGGACACATCCTGAGCCTCGTGCACTCAGGAATTCTCAAATGTCTTTTCATATCCTGCCTCTGTGATTCTCCTTGTACTCTACATTCCTATTCGACCTTTCATGTTCCCTAGCAAAAAAATTAGAAGCCTCCAGAAGTGCAGGGGTCTAGGGAGAAGAGTGAAAGGGCAGTTTAGGATGGTGAAGCTGTGGAGCTAGTGGTCATAGCTGCACAACACAATTAATGTACTTAACGCCCCCCAAAACGTACATTTAGTAAGTTAAAATGGCACATTTCATGTTATGTATATTTGCCATAATAATAAGCGCCCAGAAACAAAAATAAGAGGCCAATCACCTTGGGGTGAAGGTGCTATAATCCAGGAGGCTCTGGTATGTTTGTCCCGAGGGGCAAAACATTAACGACTGGCTGGGAACAAGCGGACAGAAAACTCCACTCTGAAACTCGATAGACCAGAGGGCTTTTCAAACAGATGCCCTGGGGACAGCGATTCAGCAGGCTCCCCATCACAGACTCCCCACCAGAAAACGCAGAGAACACAACGCACCTGCAAATCAATCCCTTAAAGAATTCACTAACCTACCAACCGCTGGTGGTAAAGCAGCCTGAGAATGCGCCAGTGCCCGCCCACCTGTGGGCTCGGCGCAGAACGGCCTCCTGCAAACTCCAAGGCAGTGTGGAAAACACCCTTCCCCAGCGCGAAGAATGCCTGGCATTCAGTGGCCGCCTTCCACCCCACAAGATCTCCAGCTCGGCTTTCACTGAGTTCTCCATAGAAGAACCTCGCAGTGCAGCCCCGGGGAAACTAACAAGGCCGTAATGTGGACAGCTCGGCCGCTCCCATACGAATGGGTCCGAAAGCACAAAAGTAAATGTTTTTAGGGACTCTTGCCCAAGACTCTGCCGCTCTGAGAGTAGAGACCCCAGCTATGCGATGCGCGCGGGCCCGCGAGAACTCCGGAGCCCCCACCTGCGCCCCACGAACCAGCGCCGCCCTCCGCCCTCGTTCACCCTGGACACTCGGCAACTCTAAGGCCTTTTCGATCTTTCTAAATAAAAGTTCAGCAGCAAGTGAAACAGCTTCCCCAGGGGAAGGCAGTGCGGGGCACCTGTAGGCGCCCCAGGTGCACGCGCAAACTCCCCTGGGACGAGTCGCTAAAAGAATCCGGGCAGGCGCCGCTGTCTGCCCCCAGAGGCAAAAGCCAGAGAGAAGGGGTTAAAAAGTCCAGCAGAGATCGAGGTGACAATCAACTCGCGTTTGCCCGCGCTGCGGCTCACCGCGACCCATCCAGAGCACCTGAGCAATCCTGAACCCCGCAGATCGCTCCCTGGCAGCGGCGGGACGCAAGGAAGGGGCCCTGGAGACGCGCCGGGCGGCTCCCCTCCCCACTCTCGAAGCCCCGCGGCTCTCTCTCGGGCGGAGGTTACTCGCCTGGAGATGGGTGGCGGTGGCGGCTGGAAAGGTCCCTCGTGGGGCGAAGGCGGCCGGCCCGGCCCGGGTGTCCCCTGCGCTCCCCGCGCCTCGCTGGCAGCGCCTGGCCGGGCGGGAGCACGGGAGGCTGGCCCGGCGCTCCGGTGTAGTATTGTGACTCAGGCTATTTCCTGTTTGGAGGTTTGGGAGAAAGAAAGAACAGTGTGCATGGAACTAGAGTGGGGGCAGGGGTAGCTGGGCGGTGGCGAGCCGGGGAGCAGCGGCCCAGAAAGGAAGGGGGTGGTTCGAGGCTATCACCTGCTTCCTTGAGATCCGGAGGGTGCCAGGCGCCGAGCCCGGGCCGCCTCGTGCCGCGTCGGGAGAGACAGAGAGGGAGCCACCCAGCGGCGGGGTAGGGACTGCGCCCAGGGCCCACGCGCGCGCGCTCCTCTGCTCTTCCCGGCCCTGCAAAAGCAGCTGGGCCCCCCGACCCCGGCCAGAGCACCTCGCCCAGGTCCGCTCTGCGCTGGTGTCCAGGGCCGTGCGCCAGGACGGCTCAGCTCAGCCACCCTTCACAGGTCCTGGGACAGGCGGTTGTGGGCCCTTAGGCGTGGGTGTTTGGTGGTGACACGGTTGTTATTTTTGTTTAAGGAAGGTGGAAAAAACAGTTAATGCTTTTGATGAGAAGTTAACTTTTATGATCAGCTCCCGTTCCCCTCCCCCGCCAACCCTCACTCTTCCCCGGGATCCCTGGGTCGAAGTCCTCAAACCGGAAATACCGGTTTCTCCCCTGGGACAAAGGTGAGGGCGAAGGCAGTAAACAGCAAGCCCGCTTAGTCACCGCGCAACGCCAGGGAGGTGCTCAGTGCCCCGGGCCGCACCTGGCCGGCCAGCGTGCCCGCCAGCCGCTGCTCAACCGAGTCTGATTAAAAGCCTGGCAAGACCCTGGGGAGTCACTGTTTAGCGGTTCCAGAACTTCATTTAGGGATGATGAAAAGGCTCTGCAGATGATGATGGTGATGGCCGTAAAGTGAAAATGTACTTCATGTCACTAAATCGTACACTTCAGAATGGTTAAAGTTTATGTTCTGTGTGTTTATAATCCCAGCACTCTGGGAGACTCAGGCAGGAGATCGCCTGGGCAACAGTGAGACCCTGTCTCAAAATATAAAATGTTTACCGGGGTGTGGGGGCGGGGGAGACGGAGTTCAGAGCCAAGCCCCTGGGTTCAGCGCTCAGCAGGGAGGTGATTCTGTGAAGGATACCAGGACTGCAAGCTCCCCTTGCTTCCCACACGGACCTTTCCCAGAAGCAATGGAAGGAACAACAGTACTTTCTAAAATCTCAGGCTGCAGGCCAGGATGTAGCTCAGTGGCGTAAGCGCCTGCCTGGCAAGGTTGTGAGTTCAATCCCTGGTACAAAAAAATAAATAAAAATTTAAAAAATCTCAGGTTGTTTTTGGGCAGACTTTGGGGGATACCTGTCAGCAAGTTACTTATGGGGGAGATTGAGCCTTAGGGACAGTATAATTTTAAGAAAGATTTTATATGGAAGGAAGGGGCAAGGATTGAAAGACTTTGCTGAATAAACCTTGTTTTATAGATTTGATTTTGGAGTGATGCGTTTTACTGTGTGTGTGTCTTTCTGAGACAGTGTCTCACTGTGTATTTTAGGCTGACCTTGAATTTTGTAGCCCAGGCTGGCCTTGAACCTGAATTGATCCTCCTGCCTCAGCTTCCCAAATGCTGGGATTACAGGTGCCACTACACCCAGTTTGTGTTTTACATTTAATAATCAAAAGTAAAAATCCAGCCAGGCGTGGTGGCCCACACCTTTAATCCCAGCACTTGGGAGGCTGAGGTAGGAGGAGCATTGTGAGTTAGAGGCTGACTTGGGCTACAACGCGAGCACAAGACTGGCCTGAGCTACATAGTGCGACCCTGCCTCAAAAAACCAGGGCTGGGAGTTTGGCTCAGTGGCTTAAGCGCCTGCCCTGGCAGGTGCGAGGTTGTGAGTTCAATCCCTGGTGCCCCCAAAAAAAGAAAAAAAAAAAGTGTTTCTTGCTGGGTGTGGTGACTAAGGTAGGAGAATCACTGAGAGTTGGAGGCCAGCCTGTCCTACAAAGTGAGCTCAAGGCCAGCCTGAACTGCATAGTGAAACCCTGTTTCAAAAAGACAAAACAAAAAAAAAAAAAAAAAAAAAAGAGCAGAAAGGGAAAGAGCTGCATATTATCCTTGCCTTTCCTAGTTGGCATCTAGCACTTCTTCTGTACCCTCCCTGTCAGCCTCAGCTGTCTCTTACTCCAGTGACTGCTGCAGCAGCAAATTCTAGATGGACCCTGACCAGCTTTGTGCAGGGGCAACCTGTCTTAGCGCCCACCCTAGGGTTTCTCTGTTAGTGACAGTGTGGGAATCCATGGAAGTTATCTGGGTGCCTGTGTACACCACCCTGCAGAGTGGGGAAGTTAATGTTTCACAGTCCAACCTTTGACCAGTGGGTGATAGATAAGAGCTGAGAGCAGAACACCCTGCCCCTCCCCGCAGTGGAACCATCCAGAGACTCATTCTGTTTGGCTTCTCCCGTGGTCACACAGGGACAACCCGTAAGCTGGCCTAAGCAGCAGGCTACGCAGTGAGACTCCCTGGGAGCGATGCTCCTGCTTCCCCATCTCTCACCTCCCTAGAACCAAGTAAAGTCTTCCTCTCTAGGCTCTGCTTCCTGGGGGGCCAAGCCCAAGATGTGTACAAAGTTTATTCAGGGTGAATTAAATAGTCAATGAGGGAGCGGGTCCTGCCGATAAATAAGGAATGGCACAATCTAAATACCAGCACTTTGTAAAGCCTTAATAAAATCATCGTCATCACAAAATGCTCAGTAACATCACATCGAAGATCACCAAGCATGTGTGATCTGATAGAATACACAGCTGCACAAGTGATACACCCTTGCCCAAAAAGGAAAGCTGATCTGGTCCATCTTCTAGGTCCAAGTACATTTTACCAAACTACTTGAATAGAAGAAGGTGGGGCTCTTGTTTGTTTGGGGCCACACTAGGAATTGAACCTAGGGCCTTACATATTCTAGGCAAGCATGGAAGAATGTGTTTAACACTTAGGGTACAATCAATAAAATCCACAAGCCGGGCGTGGTGGCACATGCCTTTAATCCCAGCACTCGGGAGGCTGAGCTAGGAGGAGCGTTGTGAGTTTGAGGCCCACTTGGGCTACAACGAGAGCACAAGGTCGACCTGAGCTACGTAGTGCAACCCTGCCTCAAAAAACTAGGGCCGAGAGTTTGGCTCAGCTGCTTAGGCACCTGTCTGGCAGGCGTGGGGCTGTGAGTTTGATCTCCAGTGCCGCAAAATAAATAAATAAATAAATAAAATAAAATAAAATCCACAATGTAAGAAACTGAAAGGCAAATTACCAGGTCTCAACAAGTAGCAAGTCATTGTAAAAACACTACAGAAACCCATAAATCAAAAGACTTAAATGGTATCAATGAAATACAATATATATACAGGCATGGTGGTGCACACCTGTGATCCCAGCACTTGGGAGGCTGAGGCAGGAGGATCACTGCAAGTTTGAGGCCAACCTGGACTACAAAGTGAGTTATAGGCCAACCTGAACTGCATAGCAAAACCTTGTCTCAAAAAAGACAAAAAAGGGTTGGGGATTTAGCTCAGTGGCACAAGTGCCTGCCTGGCAAACTCAAGGTCACGAGTTCAATTCCGGTCAAAAAAAAAGACAACATATAAATCTTGTTTGCAGCCTTGTTCAGCCAAACCAAGTACTAAAAAAAAATTGAGATATTTGGAGAAAAAAGAATTTTGACACAGGGTCACACTGTGTAGTCTAGGCTGGCCTTGAACTTACTACGTAACCCAGACTGGCCTCAAACTCCTGGCAATCCTCCTGCCTCAGCCTTCTGAGTGCTGAGATTACCAGCATGTGCCACCATATCTGGCTCCTGGGGAAATTTTATGTTCACTAAATTAATGAAAACTTAGGAAAAAATTAAACAGATTAATTCTCACATGCCATTGAATTCATTTTGTTCATGGGGTTGATACTACTACTTACCTATGGTGGGTGGCATATGAATGCATGTGAATATACATGTATGCACACACACCATACAGCACCTGTTTAATGTTTTTCTGTATATGAAACGAAAT
>RJWM01028912.1:0-25057 GCA_004363535.1 Dasyprocta punctata | reverse complement strand
TTTTTTATTTTAAAAATATTTTCCTCCCATGGCTTGTAGAACAGTCTTCTTTCCTCTTTTCCTTCTTTCCCTCCCTTCCTTTCTTCCTTCTTTCCTTTCTTCCTGTTTCTTACTACTTACTAGCAGCTAGCTTCTTCTCTGTGTCATGGGCCTATTTCTTCTCATTTCCCTCTTTCTAATGCTGCAATAGTGGCCCCCAACTATTCTGTAGAGTTTTCTTTTTCTCTATACTCCCCTGGGTGATTCCATGGCTTTCAAAACTATGTGTAGAGAAGGGAAGGGAAAAGGAAGTAAGAAATGTAAAATATGCCACATACAGGTATGAAATACCTACAATGAATGTAAACATGTAAAAATGCCACAAACATGAGCTAAGAACAATAACAACAAGATTAAAAATGAGGAAAGGGTATTTAGAAAAGGAGGGAGGGAGAGTGGGTAGGACACCAAAAAAGAAACAAGCTGTGTATGTAT
Source organism: Dasyprocta punctata (assembly GCA_004363535.1). NCBI lineage: Eukaryota > Metazoa > Chordata > Mammalia > Rodentia > Dasyproctidae > Dasyprocta > Dasyprocta punctata. Next base: position 24,583 of record RJWM01028912.1, on the reverse strand, counting down.
ATGTACTGAAAACATGTGCTAATAAAATTTAAATTAAAAATACCCACATGTATCTTCATACTTTCCTGCTGGGTTGAACCACTGGTGGTACATGCAGTTCCCTAAGGTTGCTTGTACCATCTGATGGGACAGTCATGCATTTACTATAGGTGGTTCGGAGCCACTTGGCAGCAAGACGTAGGAATTACAGCACCATTGGGAATGTGTTAATACACATCTGTACCACAAGGCTGAATCTCTCCTCTGAATTCCAGACTTTACCTCCAACTGCACAGTTAATAGTTCCATCTGGATGTTTTTCAAGCATCTCAAGCTTAACCTGTCCAAAATCCAACTGCTGATCATCTTCCTCAGGAGTATTCCTTCCATCAACTTCTTTATCTCAGGACATGACAATTCTATTCTTTAGATTGCTCAAGTAAAAAGAAAGAATTCAGAGGAAGGAAAAAATAAAAGAAAATCTTGGAGGCATACTGATTCTTTTCTTTCTCTGACTTTGTATCCACGGATCAGCAAATCCTGCCCTTTGTACTTTCAACATGTACCCTATTCATGCCATCAGGTGTCCTCCCCATTGTTACCATCCTGCTCAGGTCATCATCTCTAGTCATAGTTATTGTAATCTCCTCCCAACTTGCTTCCCAGTCACCTTTCCATACAGAGGCCACAGAGGATCTTTAAAGTCTGAGCTCATACCCAGACATGGTGGCACAAGCCCGTAATCCTAGCACTCTGAGAAGCTGAGGCAGGAGGATCACAAATTTCAGCTCAGCTCAGGTAACTGAGTGACTTAGCAAGATTCTGTCTCAACATTTTAGAGAATTTAAAGGAACTGGGGATATAACTTGGTGCAAAGAGCCTGGGTTGAATCCTCAGTACAGAATAACAGATGAACTGACAAAAAGCAACCACAAAACCCTGAAGTCCTATCATTCTACTAAAGTTCTCCAATAGTCTTCCATCTTACTTAGGAAAAAGGAAGAGTTTTTACTGTGGTCGGCAGGTCCTAAAAATGTGTCCAACTTGAAATGTAAATCAAAACCACAATGAGATTCCAGCTCATACCTGTTAGAATGGCTATTACCTAAAAGACAAAAGGTAATGAGTGTTGGTGGAAAAGTGGATAGAAGGAAAGCTGGGAATCATTCCCTTGATGAGAATGAAACATACTCCCACCATTCCGGGAAACAGTATGGAGGATCCTCACCCAACAACAACAACAACAACAAAAAAGGTTAAAGAATGGAATTACTGTATATTCCAGCAGTCTTGCTTCTGAGTATATATTCAAAAGAAATGAAATTGGTATGCTAAATAGACATATATATTGCCCCATTCCTACAGCATTATTCACAATAGCCAAGATACGAAATTCGTCAAAGTATCTGTTGGAAGATGAATGAAAGAACAAAGAATCTGTTCCCCTCTCCTCTCCCACTCCCCCACATTCAAATTCATTCTCATTCTCTCTCTCTCTTTCTCTCTCTCTCATCACCCAGCCTAGAAAAGAAATAAATCATGTCATTTACAGCAACACAGATGAATCCAGAGGACACTATGTTAAGTAAAATAAGCCAGACAGAAAGACAATACTGCTTGACCTCACTTTTATATGGAATCTAAAATAACCAAACTCATAGTAACACAGTGGTAGCTGCCAGAAGATGGGGTGGATGGAATGGGGAGAGGGTGGTAAAGGGTAAAGACACTCCAGTTACACAGATGTATACATTCTGAAGATCAAGGTACAACACGCTGATTATAATTAACAATAATGTACACCTGAAAATTTCTGAGAGAGCAAATCTTACATGTTCTCATCACACACATATCTGAGACAATTAAAATGTTTGCCAACTTGATTGTGGTGATCATTTAAGAATGCACATACTTATCAAAGCATCAATTTGTACACCTTAAAGACTTTCCTATGATCTGTTTTGTATCACTTTTACTTGCTTAGTTTCAACCCTTCTTTGGAGTTCAAGTTTTTGAAGTGTGATCCTCCCTCAGTCCCTCTGTACTAGCTGGTCCTTCTACCTAGATGCTCTTCTGCCAGATACATGCTGGTCCCTTACCTCACTTCCTTTGGAATTCTGATCAAATATCACCTTGTCAGAAAGACCTTTGGCTACCCAATACAAAATGACAATCCCATTCTGATGATGTATTTTCTATTCTGTTTAATCTGTCTTCCAACTACTATTTACCCTCCTATAATCTGTTTTTAATTTTTTCTTATCCCTGTCTCTCCTAATTTTGGTGGATACATCTTTATTCACTGGTGTAACTGACACCCAGAACAGTGCCTGGCATAGGGCAGACACTCAGTCCCTGAGGGGAAGTCTAGTCATTATATGTTCTATTAAATACAGTTCCCACAAGAATTGAGAAATGAATTACACCCTTATATTCCTTCACTGGAATTATCCAAAGAGTGCATGGTTGAGTCAGAATCGTTTGGTTATGCTGGGAAGTGACAAACAAAAGTGACACCTCAGTCTTGGGGACCTTTTTGCTCCAGCAGGAGGAAGTACTATTTTGTTTCCTTTTTATAACTTTTTTCCTTGACAAGAAGGCAGAGATTGGAGCTTGACTACAAAATCTGCTCATCCTTCTCATGGTTTAGTCCCTTTGAAACCTGCAGAAGAGAAACAGCAAAGGGGAACATTTTCCCTAAATTGATTAGGGAGACAGAACCATCAGGGTTTACATATGCAATTAATTGTTTCTCAGGTAGAACCTGCTGGTATGCAACATGACCGCACATGGTGACCTATGACATGTCTTCCTAGAATTAGTTGGCACTTTATTAAAATGTTCCATTCTCATAGCATAGAAAAATAATGATTCTGTTGGTAGCCAGAGGATTTCAGGAGCCACAGGAGACTTTTCTATAAAACCATAACCATGACACTTTGAATACTTCTCTCTCATCATATCAGAACACAGCAGGTGAGTGACCAACTCAAATGTACAGACTTCTTCCCTTGGTTTCTTTCTGCTTTAGATACATCAGCCCAGGATAAAATGAGTAATGAAAACCTAGAGAATGGCAGCAAGTCACAATGTTCAAGGTCTAACCTCAGAGGCAGCAAGGGTTGATGGAAAAGTTATAGCAGAAAAATTTTAGTACCTGAATCTAATATTGGTCTGAACCTTATTATATATTATGACCAGGACACTTTAATTTCATAGGTTCAGGTCATACATGCACTAAGTTTACAGCTGTGTCTCCATCTGGATGCATGCTAAGTACTGCGATCCTGGGAGCAGGAAAGCATCCAACTTACTATATTGGGGCATTATCAAGGGACCCTGATGAATTGCACGATGATACCAGCATTTGTGTTATAAGATGTGCTCCTTTTAGGTCAGTTTCCTTGGCTTTTATTACCGGTCCTGGAATCCTTTACCCCTAGGTGTAGAATTAATGTCTTGCTTGGGTCATGCATTTCACCTGGGACACCCACCTACTTTTTTCCAGATCTTCTAGAGATATTTAAACTCCAAGGGATATACAATAGAATATCCACTTTTGTTTCTTGGAAAAAACTAAGTTATTGAGGTTATTTATACTTGCAGTTCCTCAGAAAAGGCATTTGCTGGAAATTTCTCTTTTAACATTTATGAAAAAGTAAACAAAGCTAAAATACCCAAAAGGTTTGAATACTCAGTATGCAATCACTCCAAACCCACAGATGTAAAAAAAGCAAGAACAAAGCACCAACAATTTCCATATAAAATCTAATAATTCAGGAACACTGTGCCTTTTTTCATAAAGGTTGCTTGATGAAGTTAGCAGGCTTTAATGGAATTCATGGGGTGACATTCAGATGCGTACATCTTTGAAAATAGGTGACATACAGGCAAAAGAAAAGTTATCATAGTTTAATGCTATGTAAAGTCTCATGAATTAGTCTTGTCCAGGATTAAAATCAATTATCAATTTCTTCCAGCTTTATTCCTATCTAAATCATTGTTTATTCAAGAAAAGTATTTGTATCCTTGTATCCTGCTAGACTGTCTGGTGGTCAGAGATAAGAACAAAGTAAAAAGGTACCTGTCCTCCTCGATCTCAAATTCTAAGAAGATTGATATCTCTTTCCTCTCTTTCCACATGTTTTTAAGAGAAAGACTACAATCTGCATATATCCATCCTGGTCACTTTGTATCCCTAATATCTATTCTATGGAAAAACATGTCACAAGAGTTCAATGAATGAAAATAATGGTTAGGAGAAATAGTGGATCAGAATGGTGGGTCAAAACTATATTAAAAGCTGTCAATTAAAAGTATCTAAAAGGGAATCAAAATTAGGTACTGTCTGGGATTATAACACACCTCATGAAGAGACAAAAGACCACATAACCAAGCCTAAGCCTGCTTCTATCGACAGGATTCTCATTTTACTGCCCTGAGGCAAGACCCTGTGTTTAGCATCTGTCTTAGTTACTTTTCACTTGTTGCCAAGGCAAAATACTTGACACCCAAAATCAGGGAAGGAAAGGTTTATTTCTTACACTTTCTCAGGAGATTCAGTCCATACTTAGTTGGTTCCAAGGCAGCATGTCATGGCAGGGCTGCTGTTCATGGTGGCTGCAAGCAGTAAGCATGCTGGCAAGAGAGTGGAAGCAAGCAAAAGGAAAACACACCTCATTTACACTGTATGTCGGCTCCACCCCTGGGCGGGTGCAGCACTCACATTGCCAATCCCCATGCCAGACTCAGTCCTATCAAATGTATATGAGGACTTGGGGGTACATAGTATATCACCCAACACATTCCACCTATGGACCCCCAAGGACTCATGTACATTCTTAATACAAAAGACATTTAGTCCATCTCCAAAAGTTGCCAAAGTCCTAACAGTTTCAGCATTGCTGAAAAGTCCAAGTCCCAAAGCTCCTCTGAGATCTATGGCAAACTTTTAACAGTAACCCCCTGTACAAATGAAAACCAGGTTAAGCACTTCCAACATATAAAGGCACAAGGTAAACATTACCATTCCAAAAGTTACAAAGCATTGGAACCAAAGTAAGTCCAAAATCCAGCAGGGTAAACATTGAGTCCTAGAGTTCTCTGCTCAGCATCTGAAGCAATCTGGTTGCAAGCTCCAAAAGGCTTGAGTGATTTCACCCCTTCAGCACTTTCAGGGTTCTTAACTTCCATAGCTTTCCTTGGACAATCCATGTTCCTTGACTTCACCCTTACATCTTTACACATTGCTCTCTGCAGGTGAGGCGGAAGCTGCCTTACCCTTTTCTTGTACTTAAAACCAGTGCCACATGGATGTCACCAAGGTCGGCTGTCAGCTGGAGCAGTAGCCAGGCTTTCCTCTCTCTTGGCTGTAGGGGTCGACTGCCTGGATCAGTGAGCTCTCTGAACGTGATTGTGAGGAACAGCTTCTCTATGCTGCTGCTATTGTGGAATCTGGTGTGGCTGCCTCAATTCTGGGACATGGTGTGGCCATGACCCTTTTAAAACCTCCTGTGACCTTTGTCGCCACTCTGGGACAAGGCACTCTGTGGCTTTTTGTTGCCACACCAACACAGGGCACTCTGCAGCTTTTTTCTCCAAGCAAACTCTTCTACTTTTGAAGGCCTGAGGCTGCAAAGGGTGGAGGCCCACTGCTTCCCGGGATGCCCCCAGGCCATCTTTTTTATTCTTTTTTTCCTTCTCAGTACTCAAGGTCTCAACTCCATCTGTAAAGTCCACAGCTTCCTGGCCAAACTCACAAGGTTTTAAATCACCATGCTGGGCTCCTTGCTCTTTATTTACAACATAAATCTGGCTAAGAGCCCCCAACAAAAGCCAGGCCACCATTTCAATATTTGGTTGCCTGGAGATCTCTTCCACGAGATTAGTAAGTCCATCACCCTTAATCTCAGTCTCAGGCAAAGTCTCTGGGGATGGGCAGAATGCAGACAAACTTTCTGCCAACCTGTAACACACATCGTGTGGAGTCCAGCAATCAATGTGGTCCTTCTTCCCAGCCAAAACCTCCTGAGTCTGGTCTTCACCCACAGGCTTTCTATCAGCCTCCTGGTCTCCTGAGCTCTGACCAGAATCTCCCATACAGAACAACCTAAGTTGTTCCAGCTCTACTCTTTCAGGCAACACCTGTGAATCTTTCCAAACTCTTCCCACAAGCCATTCCCAAAGGCTCTTGAACCACACGGTCAGGTTAGTCACAGCAAGGACCCCACTCCTCTGGTACCAAATTCTGTCTTGGTTACTTTTACTCGCTGCCAAGACAGAATACCTGACACCCAAAATTAGGAAAGGAAAGGTTTATTTCTTACAGTTTCTCAGGAGTTTCAGTCTGTACTTAGTTGGCTCCAAGGCAGTGTGGCATGGTGGGGCTGCCATTCATGGTGGCCGCAAGCAGCAAGCATACTGGCAAGAGAACGGAAGCAAGCAAGAGGAAGACCCACCTCATTTACACTGTATGTCGGCTCCACCCCTGGGCGGGTGCAGCACTCACATTGCCAATCCCCGTGCCAGACTCAGCCCCATCAAAAGTATATGAGGACTTGGGGGTACATAGTATATCACCCAATATAGCATCTAATCTGGGGTTATAAGTAGGACACTGAATGTGACATGATCCTATGTTGAAGACTGCAGGACAGGGAAGCTCTTCCTAACATGAATCAGTGAATATACAGCATGTAGCAAAGGGGTAGACCAGCAGAGATTCAAATTTAATGAGACTCCTCCAAGCACTGGCTGAAATGCTTTATACTGAACAGATGTCTAAAAATTATCTTCAAGATAGTTCTTCTTATGCCTACTCTATGAGTTCAAGATATTTAGGGTTGGGCTCAGATAAATGACAGCACAGAGTGAGATGATTGTTTTTTCTTTTTTGTTCATTCATCATTCATTAATTTATTAAGTATTCATGAAGGACGCATTACGCATCTTGAACTGCTTGGTCCTCAGAATAAAAAAATTCTTCAAAGCTAGTAAGTGGTCATTTAAATTCAGTTTGGTGTGACTCCAAAACCCCAAATTCTCCCCCACTTTACCAAGGCTCTTTTGTGAAGCAAGCATCTCAGTCACTCACTTAATCCACACTCTCAGTTCATGCCTGGTTATGCTGTTTCAGTTTCTCCCATTACTAAGGTGTGGGGAGGGTAGCCAAAATATTTTTGTTAAAAGATGCCACTTTCCTTTCTTTATTTTGAGACAGGATATTGCTAAGCTACCCTGGCTAGCCTCTAACTCACGATCCTCCTGCCTCGAGCCCCTAAGTAGCTAGGATTATAAGTGTGTACCACTGCACCAATAATAGCTTCCTTTTCATAAATAATATATGAACAACCAATTGTTTTTCAACCTGTGCCAAATGAAAATACAATCTGAAGGCCCAGAGGAATTCATAAATGCTCTCTCATTTGTGTAAAGTAACAACAACAACAACAAAATAAACATGACTTGAAAGTAGAAGAGGAACTATTGAGGACTGGAAAAGAAGCCCAGGGGAGGAGGAAGGGGATACAAGAGCAGCCAGATATCAATGCAGGCATATCATTGATAATCTCCTTTAATTTTTATAATTAATGCATTAATAATTTTAATTTTAAAAATTCTGGACTGACTGAGTATGGCGATATACACCTGTAATCCCAGTATTCAGGATAATCACTGAGAGTTTGAGACAAACCTGGGCTATACTGTGGGCTCAAGGCCAGCCTGAACTACATAGTGAGACCTTGTCCCCAAAAATATTTTTTTATGATTAGGCACTGGCCAGCATAGCTGCAGGGCCTTAGAGAACTTGAGCTCTACCCATCAGAGCACAAGGCGTGAACTCCATTGTTCAGGGGTGTGGCTGCACAGCAGGTCCTAGAGGTTGCAAACGTGCCCAACCAGGAGCAAGGCCCCGGCACTATATGCCTGGAACTCACCCAGGCTTGCCAGCATGGTGCTCCAGAAGCTCTGAACTCCCCACAACCAGATGCAAGGTCTAGGTGGTGCGCTCAGAGGTGTGCTCCACCTAGCCACCTGGGTCCCAGAGGTCTTGACCCCCAACCAGTAAGGCAGAGGCTCCAGCAGCACACTCCAGAAGTGTGCTCTCACTAGCTGTGCAGAGGATCCAGCTCTACACAGTCCCACATCTCAGCACAACCCACAGGGGAATGCCCAGCCAGCCTCGCAGGACACATAGCCCAGCACCCCAGAGCAACCTAACAAAGTACATCAGGGCAACATGCAGCCAGCCTCACAAACCACAGAACATAAGGGTCCAGTGCCATAATCTGGGGGTGTGCCCCGGCTAGCCACAGGGATACTGGAGGAATGAAGCCCTACCCAACACAGTGTTCCAGTACAATTCATTGGGAGGCTGCCTTCCCAGCCACACAGGTCCCAGAAGAAAATGACATAACAAAAAACCAAGAGGCAGTTTAAATCCCCCAGCCCACTGAGAACAGACCCATGAGACACTGAAATGAAAGACATGGTGAATCACACAACTGAACTTTCTGAAATGATAGCAAATGCAGTAAAGAAACAACTCCATGAAGCTATAGAGAAACTCAAATCAGAAATAATCTCTCAGCAAAAAAAATGAATTGACAATCATTATGAAAGAAATGTTGTGTGTGTCTAAAGAAGATCAAGATAAAAAAAATAGAAGAACGTAAGAAAATGATGGAAACTTCAAATGAACAATATAAGACACAAATAGAATGCCTGAAACAGCTTCAAAGGGAAATTCAGGAAATGAAAAATTCCATGAAAAGTTGACGAAACCACTTGAATGAAGGTGAAGATAGAATATCAGACCTTGAAGACAGCATGGGAACTTATGATCATGAAAGAAAAGATCTCTTAAAAATAATAAGGAAACAAGAAGCAACAATTCAACATCTGCCAAGACAAATAACATAAGATTAATAGGCATAAATGAAAAAGCAGGGGTCAATACTAATGACCTGGGAAGACTATTCACAGAAATGATACCAGAAAATTTTCCGAACTTGGGAAGAGAATCTGATATACAGATAAGTGAGGCATACAGAACCCCAATTAATCATAGCCAAAATAAACCTTCACCCAGATATATAATAATTAGGGTATCAGAAATACAGCATAAGAACAAAATACTAAAAGCTATCAGAGAAAAGAAACATATCACCTACGAAGGAAAGCCAATCAGAATCACAGCAGACTTCTCAACACAAACCTTTAAGTCAAGAAGACCTTGGAGTGAAGTATTTCAAATCCTGAAAGAAAACAACTTTCAACCCAGATTGATGTACCCTGCAAAACTATCCTTAAAAATTGATGGAAAAATAAGATACTTCCATGACAAAGAACAACTGAATAAATTTATGGCCACCAAACCAACACTACAAAGAGTACTGAAAGACACTCTAGAAAGAGACAAAGGTAACTACAATCTTCAGAACAACAAAAGGCAACCACTAAGAAGGGCAAATAATTAAACAGAAAATGTAGAAAACCAACAGCAGAAAGATATCATGACAGGGATGAGCCAGTACATATCAGTTATATCACTCAAGGTAAATGGTCTCAACTCACCAATAAAAAGAAACAGACTAGCAGAGTGGGTTAAGAAACAAAATCCAACAATATGCTGTGTACAAGAAACACATTTCACTCAAAAGGAAATTCACAGACTAAAAATCAAAGGCTGGAAAACAATACTCCATGAAACAGGAACACAGGAAAAAGCAGGGGTAGCTATTATGTTTGCACACAATGTGAACTTCAAACCGAAAATGATCAAAAGAGATAAAGAAGGTCACTACATACTTGTTAGGGGAAAACTTCAAGAGGAAGAGATTATAGTCATAAATATATATGCACTGAATATGGGAGCACCCAACTATGTAAGACAATTCTTTTTTTTTTTTTTTTTTTTTTTTTTTTGCGGCACCGGGAATTGAACTCACAGCCTCGCGCCTGCTAGGGCAGGCGCTTAAGCCACTGAGCCAAACTCCCGGCCCTGGTTTTTTGAGGCAGGGTCGCACTATGTAGCTCAGGCCGGCCTTGCGCCGCATTGTAGCCCAAGCCGGCCTTGAACTCACAACGCTCCGCCTACCTCAGCCTCCCGAGTGCTGGGATGTAAGACAATTCTTAATAGACATGAAAAACCAAATGAACAATAATACAATTATAAAATTAGGGAAGGAAATGTTTATTCTTACAGTTTCTTGGGAGTTTCAGTCCATTAGTTGGCTCCAAGTCAGCATGGGGTGGCAGGGTTGCCGTTCATGGTGGCTGCAAGTCACAAGGCACGCTGGCAAGAGAGAGTGGGCGAAAGCACAGAAGTGCAAGAGGAAGACCTGTCTTCACTTACACTGTATCTCAGCTTCACCCCTGGGTGGGTGTAGCAGTCACATCTTTAATCCTGGCACTAGACAACAAACTGATCACAAGCATCAGACTCAGCCCCATCAAAAGTATGTGAGGACTTGGGGGTATGTAGTATACCCAATACATTCCACCCATGAACTCCCAAGGGCTCATGTACATTCTTAATACAAAAGACATTTAGTACATCTCTAACAGTTACCAAAGTCCTAACAGTTTCAGCATTGCTGAAAAGTCCAAGTCCCAAATCTCTTCTGAGATCTATGGCAAACTCTTACTGTAACCCCCTGTACAAGTGAAAACAAGGTTAAGCACTTCCAACATATAAAGGCACAAGATAAACATTACCATTCCAAAAGTTACAAACAGGGGAATACAAAGCATTGGAACCAAAGCAAGTCCAAAATCCAGCAGGGCAAACATTAAGTCCTAGAGTTCTCTGCTCAGCATCTGAAGTAATCTGGTTACAAGCTCCAACAGGCTTGAGTGACTCCACCCCTGTGGCACCTTCCATAGCTTTCCTTGGATGATCCACGTTCCTTGGCTTCACCCTTACATCTTTACACATTGCTCTCTGCAGGTGAGGGGGAAGCTGCCTTAGCCTTTTCTTGTACTTAAAACCAGTGCCACGTGGATGCTGCCAAGGTCTGCTGCAGGCTGGAGCAGTAGCCAGACTTTCCTCTCTCTTGGCTCTAGGGGTTGGCTGCCTGGATCTCTGAGCTCTTTGAACCTGATTGTGAGGAAAAGCTTCTCTATGCCACCATTCTGGAATCTGGCGTGAATGCTGCCATTTTGGGACATGGCGTGGCCTCTGTCACCACTCTGGGACAAGGCACTCTGTGGCTTTTTGTCGCCACTCTGGGACAGGGCACTCTGTGACTTTTTCCTCCAAGCAAACTCTTTCACTTTTGAAGGCCTGAGGCTGCAAAGGGTGGAGGCCTGCTGCTTCCCAGGATGCCCCCAGGCCATCTCTTTTGTTCTTTCTCAGCAATCAAGGTCTCAGCTCCATCTTTAAAGTCCACAGCTTCCTGGCCAAACTCACAAGGTTTTAAATCACCATGCTGGGCTCCTTGCTCTTTATCTACAACATAAATCTGGCTAAGAGCCCCCAACAAAAGCCAGGCCACCATTTCAACATTTGACTGCCTCATAATTTCTGTCTGTAGAGTAATTAATTCTTTGCCCTTAATCTCAGTCTCAGGCAAAGTCTCCAGGCATGGGCAGAATGCAGACAAACTTTCTGCCAAGCCGTAGCACACATCGTGTGGTGTCCAACACCCAATGTCATTCTTCTTCCCAGCAGAAATCTTGGGAGCCTGGTCTTTACCAGCAGGCTTTTTATCAGCCTTCTGGTCTCCTGAGCTCTGACCAGAATCTCCCATACAAAACAGCCTAAGCCGTTCCAGCTCTATGCATGTAGAGGACATCTCCGAACCTTTCCAAACTTTATCCACAAGCCATTTCCAAAGTCTCTTGAACCACTTGGTCAGAAATAGTCACAGCAGCGACCCCACTCCTCTGGTACCAAATTCTGTCTTGGTTACTTTTTGCTCATTGCCGAGACAAAATACCTGATGCCCAAAATTAGGGAAGGAAAGGTTTATTCTTACAGTTTCTTGGGAGTTTCAGTCCATTAATTGGCTCCAAGTCAGCATGGGGTGGCAGGGCTGCCATTCATGGCGGCTGCAAGCCACAAGGCACGCTGGCAAGAGAGCGAGGAGCAGAAGTGTAAGCGTAAGACGAAGCAGAAGCCCCGCCTTCCCTTACACTGTATGTCGGCTCCACCCCTGGGCGGGTATAGCAAACTGAACACAAGCAAGCGTCAGACTTAGCCCCATCAAAAGTGTGTGAGGCCTTGGGGGTACATAGCATATCACCTGATACAACCTTCCTTAGCCACAGATTCTGTGATCCCAAGGTTTTGTGGGTTCAGGTTCCATGTGCAGATTTCAGGTATCTTGACTCACACTAGCTCTTCCAACTACTGAGGATAATGTGTGGCAAGGCTGTAAGTTTCTGCTTTTTATTAAGCCCTGCCAAACTCTCACTCTGGTCTCCAGAAAACATGGCTTTCCCAGGTTTAGTACTTGGTTTTACCCTGCCCAAGTCTCTAGGTCACCCCTTCTAGACCCAGTCAAATTTTTAGCTCTGAGGATCTTTAGGAAATAATGGTCTTAGTTTACTTTGGTGGAAAGAAGCTCTAGATCACTAGGATACACTCTGCTTATACTGGTGGGGAAGGGACAGATGTGATAACTCATTTTACTCTATATTATTTTTCCTGGGTCTTTCTCATTTTGATGAGCCTATAGGAAAAAGAATAAACTTGACTCTTCCATAGAGCACTGGGGCTCAAGCCCACATGAACATGAGAATCACATGCAGCCCCTGATGGGGGCCCTAGCTCAGGGCAAGGGAATGGGATCTCTAGGGAAGGGAGCTGGGCCCAGGGAACTAAGAATTCTGCAGGTGGCTGATGCACAGGGAGAGCAGAGGACTGCCCACTAGACTCAGAAGTCATGGATGGGGTAGAGAAGCCTGGCAGCTATTCTGACCAAAACATGGAATCATAAGAGGAAATGAATGCACTCTGGATATCAGAAAATAGTCAGGGAAACAATCAGTTTGTGGTCCTCATTTTATTTCAGTCAAGGCTACAAATCCTGGGCTACTCCTGAGCAATCACCAATGTCTACTGTTTGAAGATACCTTATTAAGTATGCTCCTCTAAAACAGTTTGATTCCTTTTTTCCCCTTTCTCAATGCCTTCATTATAGTAGTGCCTCATGGTGCTTCTTTCCTGGATACACAGAGTAGAGAGACAGATGATCTGACAGCCTTGAGTGAATCACCATGAAGAGCTAATGCCTCACAGATCTCATCAGAACTAGGAAACTATGTTGGATTGAGAAGTTTAAAGCAGAAAACCTGCAGTATCATTCAGGGTTCTCCAGAGATATGGAGAAACAATAGGAGACACACAGACAGACAGACAGACAGACAGACAGACACACACACACACACACACACACACACATCCACACACATTCTTGCACTCAGACAAAGAACATTATTTCAAGAAATGGCTGATACTTTTATGGAAGCCAACAAATTCCCACAATATACCACTTACAAACTATGGAACAAGGAGGGCTTGCGGTGTTAAACTTTGGAGTCTAAAACCTTGGTGTCTAAAGTCCCGAGAACCAGGAATAATAAGGTCCAAGGACAAGAGAAGATAGATATTCCACCGTCAAGGAACTCTCCGTGGACTAGATGATGTCTACCACATTGGTGAGGCTGGATTTTCTTTACTCAGTCAACTGATTAGAATGCTAATTTCCTCCAGAAACACTACCCTCCTAGACGCTTCCACACAGAGCAGTCCTAAAAATACAGAAATGAGGTATGAAAAAGGACTTCCTGAAAGTAAGGACTAAACATGACTATAAATTATGAAGACCAGTTTATGTGTTATCCTTCAGTAGTTTGCATACAAATTTCTTTCATTACACATTTGCCTAACACTTTTTTCTAGGACCAACATCCAAAGAACAGAAATCCTGAGCTTTTGTCAAGTTGATAAACAAAATCAACCATCACACTGGCCAACCAGTCAGCTGGTGCATTCTTAGTGATCTCAGTGTACATAGTTCTGTGTATACCACAAAGCTTGTTGATTTCTCTGTTTTCCTCAGTCTGTTCTCAAACTGCTCTGTAACAAATGTGAATGACTTTCTGATAACTGCAAAGGAGAATAAGTAAAACTATTTTCGATGAGTAACATCCTTTCTATTCCCAAAAGAAACTGAAGAGCTGTACAGAGAGGAATATCTGAGTCATAAAATGCATGGCAACTGTTCACAGTTGCACAATGGTAGATCTTCTATGAGAATCAAGGTCTCTTGTTCTTCACAATAACACATTTCCTTTTCAGTGGCAGGAATTAAAATATCGAAACAATGTTACAAAGCTAATATATATCCACCTCACTTTTTCTTTGGCATATATATATATATATATATATATATATATATATATATTTCTACCTGAAAACAAGGAAAGAAATTTTAGTTTTCTGAAATGTACAGAAAATGGATGAATAGCATTATACAATATTGAAGAACATCTGTAATGTGTTCCATGCATATTTTTAAAATCATACTTCATCTACAGATAACTCTCTATGTGTAACACAAACAAAATGCTAATCATTATGCAGGATTTATGGGGCAAGGAATTGGGAGCTTTTCTTTCTCTAATTTTAGATCATAAATCTTTGAGTTGGTTTGGAATTAAGAATCAATATACATTCATTTTTGATACAGCAAATCAATGATAAGAATGGTTTCTAGTTTATTATACAGAGGCAACTGATTTGGTGTTTCGATAATTTCTCATTCAGCATTGACCCACCAAAACACCTCACAGTAGAAGACTCCACCAGAACAGCTCAAAACAATACTCATGTCTACCAGCAAAATTCCTAGAAGACACTCATGACTTTACTTCTCAAATTTTGCTTGTATCATGTTCTTTTGTGTCAATATACAGTACATCCAAACCAAGATAAGAGGAGGTCAAATGGTCTATGTGGAATTATAAATGATTCACAGGCCAAGCACATCAGTAATCATTGAATTTAAACCTCTCTGGGGTTCAAAAAAGAACTTCAAACTTCTCTCTGTGAAGGAAAAAATTCATATGCAAAGCACCAAAGGGTAATACATAAAAACTAACTGAAAGATATAACAGTAACTTGCATACTTCTTTTCTTTATTAAAGATTTCTTCTGTCATATTCTTGCTTGCTCTGCCTACAAACAATCTGGGTATACTAACTAGTTAAACCCTTTAGCACTCTGCAAGATCAATTCTTTAGATTTTATGATACTTGCCCTGGAGAATTCCAAGCAGAAAAGAAATTTATAATTCTTCCACCAGGAAGAGACAGACTGATATATTGAAGATAGTAACAATCTGTTATCCACTAAGGTCAGAATGAGACAAAATAGTCCTAAAAATATAGCAGAAGAGATTGAAATGAGATATGAGAAAGGACTTCCTGAAAGTGAGGGTTAAATACGAGTATAAATTATCAAGATTGGATCACAGTTATTCACACACAGAGTACAGAACTGTCTTCTCTGGATATTTAAAGGTTCTTGTGATTGGTATTCTGCAGGAATACACTGTATGGAAACAGTCACTGTAAAAGGTGAGAGTTGATCAATTTATACAATTTTAGAGTGTTGGTTGTGCGGTAAAAAACTTGAGTTCTGTAAATGCACAACTATGTAAACTTGACTATGCTGTGTTTAGTACGGCATCATGTGCAAATAAGTAGGCAATAAAATAATTTTGCTTCTCTTTGTTTAATAAAGTAGACATTTTGCTCAATGATTTTTTTTCTAGGACTAACATCCAGTGACCAGTAATCCTGAGCTCTGTCCCTATGACACTGCGACAAAGACTCATTCACTTGTTTAATAGATATCAACATTATTATCCCTGTTCCTGAAGCCAACTGGTTTCACTTTAGGTTATTAATAACTTCTAACCTGACTTACCCGGGGGACATTTCTTTAATCGTATCTTACCCAGATTTCTATGTGTGACAACAAACTCTGAATCTCTTCAACTTCCTGGAAATGACTCTTTTGCCTCCTAAGGAAATATACCCCTCCCAGTTGGCTCCCCATCTTCTCTCTCATTCAACTTCTCACACCTTCATAGTTGAGGTTCCTTAAGCTCTGTCCTCAGCCTCTGTTCTTCACATAGCATTGACCATGTGACTCCATCCAACTCACTGGTTTCAACTCAAGCCTCTTTTTGACTCCTATACATTTATTACATGACTATCTCTATGTTAGAATAAAGGCTAATTCCATTTGAATGTCCCTGACTCATTACAAGTAAGTTCACACAAATCTTACATCATCACACTGTCTTTTCCAGATATGTCTCTCTACATTTCATGAAAAAAAAAAAAAACCTAGAAGTCATCCATAGTTCCTTTCCTTTATACATTAAATTACAAAATTCCTTTGTTTCTCTTTTCCTCTTTACTCCTACCACTCATGCCTTAGTATAGGACCCTAGGAGTACTGCACTAGCATCCTCTCTGTGCCAAGCCTTTTTTTCTCTCCTTTCCATCAACCCTCCATGTTTCCAACAGACTAATGTCTGAGAAGAGAAATCTTACCAGCTCACTCCACCACTCGAAACTCTTCAATGATTTCCCTGTAACTTTTAGGTTTCGTGGGTAAATCTTATCATCTTGTTCCTATTCTCTTTTTCATAGCCTCACTGCCTACCCTCTGCCACCAACCCTCACTCAGATGCTGAACCTTCAGCTATATGGAGCTACATGTTGAAGTTCCATACGCTTATTTCTGAACCTTTGCACATGCAGTTATTTTGGCCTACAATGTCTATCTTTATTATTTCTTATTTTGTAAGACTTATATACATAACCTCATCTAAGAAGGCCCACCATTGTATTTTCATAATACTCCAATGCGGACCTCTGTGTGTTAGTTGGTTTTCTGTTACTAAAACAAATTATTTGAACAGATTATCTAGCTTAAAAGAGGAAAGAGGGCCGGGGATTTAGCTCAGTGGCCTAAGTGTCCACCTGGCAGGCACGAGGTTGTGAGTTCAATTCCCTGTACCTAAAAAAGAAAACAAACAAACAAAAAATAAAAATAGAAAGAGGAAAGATTTATTGTGGTTCATGGTTTCAGAGGTTTAGTACATGCTTTGTAGGCCCATTTCTTTTGGGTTTGTGGTAAATCAATGCATCATGGTAGAAGCCTGATTCATCTTCATGTGTAGGACAAGGCCAAGCACAGAGGATATGACCAATAAGTGCATAATACAATGGATGATCAAAAACTACAGTGGATTTTCCAACATAAAAATTTTATTACAGTAAAAGATACATTGTCAGTAATCCCCCTCAAAATTCTCCCCTTCCCTAGGAACACACAATGGGATACATTGCTTTTGCTACTTTAGGAAGCAATTCTAGAAGTCCTCTTTCATGAGTATCTTTACAGAACATGATCAAAAATATGATCAATGTATTCACATTCAAATCACTTCACAGTGGAAGAAGTAAAGTGCCCAACAAATGTATAAAAAAATCTTCAACATCTCTGGCACTGGAGAAATGCAAACTAAAACACTAAGATTCCATCTTACTCCAGAAAGGATGAAAATCATTAAGCGATAAAAAGTAAAAATGCAGGTAAGGCTGTAGTGAAAAAGGAACTCTCTTACATTGTTGGTGGGAATGTAAACTAATACAACCATCATGGAAATCAGTATGGAGATTTCTTGAAGAACCAAAACTAGAAATTCCACATGACTCAGGAATCCCTCTGCTAGGTATCTTCCCCCAAAGAGCTAAAGACATCATACTACAGTGATACATACACACCCATGATTATAGCAGCACAATTCATAATAGTTAAATCCTCAAAGCAGCCGTATACCCATCAACAGATGACTGGATAAAGAAAATGTGGTATCTATACAAAATGGAATATTATTACTCAGCTATAAAGAAGGACAAGTTTAAGACACTTTAGGAATATAGATGCACCTGGAAAATATAATGGCAAGTGAAACAAATCAGACACACAATTTAAATACTGTATGGTATTTCTCATTTGAGTATGGCAAAGTACAAACGAAGAGATTAATAAAAGATGGATAGAAGGAAATGGGGAGCTGAACCTCTTTCAAATTGGGAAGGGTTCTAAGAGGCGAAGGGTGAGGAATGAGGAGGAGGGAAGGGGAAATAAGTAGAATAAAGGTATGCCATGCATGGGACCCTAATAGCCTCAATGAATGTGAATGCAACCATTACACATCATAAACATGAGCTAAAATTAATAATATCCACAAGAATGAAAATGGGGAAAGGGGAATTAGAGGAGGAAGGAGAGGGAAAGAAAGGGAAGGGAATTAAAAAACAAATTGTATTACATGTTTATAAATGCTCCCCAAAGATGACTGTGAACTGCACATACTACAAACATGTACTAATAAAAAATGTGAAAAAAAAGGTGAATACTGCTGTCAAGTGCCATCCAATAGAAAAGTAGGCTCATAAAAACATTACTATGTATCTTCATCCAACTTATTCATTGAATCTGGCACCATGACCATCAAAGGCAAAGGTTTTAAATCACTCAGAACACTAAGGTAGCCACAAAAGCCCAACAAAAACACTCACAAAAGAGGACTTCCAGAACAGCTTCATAAAGTGGCAAGAATGATCGGATAAGTGTAATTGAAGTGAGGGTGATTCGTGGCAATATGTCTTTTATGGTAAACATTTTTTTATTTAAGCACACACTGTAATTTTTTTTATCATACTTCATAACTTGATAATTGAGTATAGCTAGGCCTGAGACTTAAGTCTGAACTTAGTTTATTACACTAAATTAGTCACAGGTTAGTTTAGAATTTTAATATTTAACCTAGGCCAGTAGTGCAGAAACTAAATGGAAAGAAAAGGCCAATGTTACATGCAATGCAATAACAAGCCAATTTAAATAGTTTTACCCAAAGTATAAATAATTTAAAGAGCAAAATAAAAGGTAGATGATGTAAACGTGAGATAGATCTTTTGCAAACGGAAAGCAGACCAGGGAATAGAGGGAGATGGCTAGGCAGAGAAGGGAAGGGGAAGTAAAAGGAATTAAGATGTGGTATGTACATGTATTGACTCTCACAATGAATGTAATCATTAGGTACTGTTTATAGGTACTAATAGAAATTTTAAAATGTAACAATAAAGAAACCATGAAAGATAGTCTTACAAGCAAGTATCTTAACTGGCTTCTCAGGCCAGTTACTTCGGTTTGGTGATTCTCTACAAGACTGTATTAACTTCTATTTTAGCTTTCAAGCCTGATCATCAAGAGCCATATTTTCCATATTCCAACATTTGTCCAGTATGTAGTCAAGAGTAACCGTCACCTTGTGAAACACTGGAGAGCAGGCAGCAGGGATATCCTCCTCCTGCCTTGAGCAGAATTTTCACTGTGTCTGTTCAGATTTTAATTATGGCCAATTTTGAGGGACAATTCCATATCCCAAACCTCTGCCTGGCAAGAACTCAGTAAGCCCTGATTTGAAACAAGTCAATTATTTACTCACTGGGTCCTAGGAAAGCACCCATTTAAAAAAAATGGGTATCTCTCACTTATTGATCAAAATGCTAACCCTTTCTGCTCAGTCTGGGCTCCTTTATAAAAAATTAACCATGTGTTTTTCCTTCTGAAGTGAATATTACTTTGGAAAGAATATCCTCATTTCTTCTGATTGAAAAATCATCAACTAAAGCCTGCATGTTGCTGCAGAATCACAAGGATAACACAGTGTCACCTGTTCATTTTCCAGATATGGTGGGGTTTGTGGTATAACATGATGGTCAACATTTGCATATAGATATACATTCTTAGAGAGACTAAATTACAGCTATTTATACTACAGCAGTTGGTCTTTTGTGCATTAAACCTACAGAAGTGTTGCAAATCTTACTTTATATTCCTACTTTTTTATGGGCAAACAAATCAATATATAGAACTTTCTTACTCAGGCAATCATTGAAGCAGATGTTGTCTTTCTCTGCCTTGTACAATGATAGACATTTTATGGAGGGATTGCTCTAGGATAGGAATACAGTCATATGTTGCTTAACAACAGAGATATATTCTGAGAAATGCATCCTTAGACAATTTCATCATTGTAAAAACATCAGAATGTTCAAAAACTTATATGGTATAGCCTACTACATGCCTCGGCTATGTTGTACTACCTACTGCTCTTAGGAAACAACCCACACAGCATGTTACAATACTGAACATTATAAACAAGTTTAAACAATGGTATTTGTATATATAAACATAGAAAATTAGATATGGTATATATAATATCTGCTTTGATGATTTCCTGGGTGAGAAATTCCAATATATTGATTACTTGTCCACAAAAAAAGCAGAAATATGAATTAGGATTCATGACAATTTTGTTGTTTTGGTCAAAAAAGGGCTGTTGTGTGGTATAAAAATGGTGGCCCTTCTATACCTTGAGGGATATCTTGCAGAACTAGTGGTTTCTTTGGGTTAGTCAGGGAGTACATGGTGAGTGAATATGAAGGCCTAGCATATTTCTGCAGCCTGCTATAGATTTTTAAAACTCTGTATGCTTAAGCTACACAAAACTTATAGAGAACTATTTTTATTTCTTCAATAATAAATTAACATTAGTTTTTGTAGCTGTTTTGTTATAAAAGTGTTGAACTTTTGGACTTATTTATAGGAAAATACAAGCACACTGAACAGATGTATAAAATGAATTTCTTTACAACCTTTTCTGTAAATTTTTTTATGTCTTCTGGTGCTGGGGATTGAACCACACGCACATTGTAAAATTTTATTTTCCACTTTGGAACTTTTTGTTGTTGTTAAAAACTAAGACACAGACACACTGTAATAGTTGATTGGGTCAACTTGAGTAAATAATGGCCAACTAAATTGGCTCATTATAGTTCTGGGTGTGGAAGACTTATACTAGGGAGGATTATCTCCAAATGGTATAAAAGGGAAACGAAGAAGGAAGGATTAGCTTCTGCCTTCTTCAGAGGAGCTCCAGTCTTCACTTTTACCTTGGACATCACCTTCTGACTTCCAGCACAAACTCTTTTGCTTCCAGTCCTGACCCTACAACCTTCCATTACAGAACATTTGGTCTCCTGATACAGACTCGCAGCAGACACCACACTGAGCTCCAGGCCTCTGAGTGGATCCTTCGGATGCTCAGTGCAGAGAGACCTTTTACACTCTTCCACATCTGATCCTGTGGGTGGCCATTGTAAGTCAATCTTGTAAATTCTTATATATTTATATATCTTGTGTTATATCTGTTTCTCTAGTAAGCACTGACTGATACACACACATTAACCTAGACCAACAGATGGTCAGGAACATAAATGTCACTGTCTTCCTTCTCCACATCTTGTTCCAAGGCCTTCAGCAGCAACAGAGGCAGGGGCTGTGCCTCCTAGGGGGCCAATGCTGTCTTCTGGAACACCTGAAGAACCTGCCTGAGGTTGTTTAAACTTTGTTTTGGGTACAAGTAGAAGTATACATTCCAAAATAATGATAAAAGTATAACAAACACATTCCAGTAATGGTCATTTATTATCAAGTTGCGTGGACTGTAGACACCTATGCATGCATCACTGGGGCCACCATAACATGTGAGTGATGTGCTGTGCTACTATGCAAAGATCCTTAGGCACTTGGCACTAGGAGTTTTAGGCAGCTCCATTATAGTCTTTTGGGGCTACTACTATATATAAGATCTGCCTGACTCAAAGGTCATTAAGCACGTATGATTTATAAAGGCCCCCAAACAGTGAAAGGTGACAGTGTTAAAGCCGGAAAAGGCTTATGGAATCAGTTACATCTGGGCCAGACCTGAGGTAAATGGACATAATGCATAAAAAGCACCTGGGTATAAATTATGGCTTATTCTTTCTATAAATCTTGCTCTAAAATAGCACTTAATCTTGTACATTTTTTAAAATTTCAGTTGACAAGTGAATGATTAATATAGGACTTAGTTGATTTAGAACTGGGAGATATAACCGGTTGCTTTCCTCATTTCACTGGCAGCAAGTCTCTTTGAAATCAGGGTGGTGAGGAGGAACCACAGAGCTACTGGCCCTGCTGCTATGGAGATTTCCCTAGGAGCAGTTAAACATTCAGAGAGTTGAAACCACTACTGGCACTAATGTAATGCTGTAGGTTTTTATGTAATTATGGTTAAAGTATTACAGTGTTTTTAAAGGCTGTCTTGTGCACTGATTGATTTTCATAAAATCCATTACAGCAGAGAGGTGAAGAGCATCAGGCTCTGAAATCAGGCTGCCTGGTTGAAATCTTATCTCTGGATCCAGTCATGAGACTTGCAACCAATTTCATTAACCTCTCACCTCAACTTTCTTTGGTTATGAAATGGAATAAAAACACTATCTTCTCCACATATGAGGTATGCTCAAAACACATAGTGAATATTTAACGTTTTTTAAAATTACTGCAGTAAAAACACACATTGCCATTAATTTATTTCACAGCACCTCCTCTCACTTTGAATACACTTATCCTGTTAGTTTTGCTGCTTTCTGAAGCAGTTCTGGAAGTCCTCTTGCATGAGTGTCTTTAGGAGATACAATAAAAGATACGGTGAATGCTGCTGCCCACTGCTATCCAACAGAAAGATAGACTTGTAAAAGCATTGTCATGGGTCCTCTTTTATCTGTCACCATGTGATTTCTAGCTCTTCCCCAAAGTCAAAATGATCATGAAAGGTAAATGTTTCAAATTGATTCACAACATTGAAGCCAGGACAATACAACTAAAGACATTCAGAACTGCTTGAATAAGTATGCTGGAAGACAGAGGCAGTATTTTGAGGAGGTTAATGGCAATGTATCTTTCATTGTAGTGATTTTTAGAAATTTAAACATTCACTGTATTTGTCAATCACACTTTGCATTATTTGAGGATTGAAAGAGTTAATAAACATAAAGCCTCTCTCCAAACAGTATGTGCACATAACAAGCACTTGGTAGATTTTGGTATTTTGTTACTAATACTACTATGTTTAAGAAGTCCTTTAAGAATTACCATCATTTAATAGCCTTTATTTCCTTAGAACAATAGAATAAATTGTCTGATCTTCACAGAATATTACCGATGCTTCCAAAGTTGCAACCATGGTTTAGAAGAAAATATGGGGCTGATTTTTTTTTCAGGTTGCTTTTCTGACACCTAGGATGCTTCTGAAAATCTAGACAACATCAATTACCCTTAACAGATTATTCACTGGAAGCAACAATATCAGTTCTGCTTGAGGGAGCTGAAAGTTAAAGGACAATTGTGTCATTTCTGTTTTGCGATGAACTGTCAGCTCTCTCGGTGACCACCAGACTAAATCCTCAAGTAGCAAACATTCTCTCTTCACCCCCTACTTGTACCTCATAGCGAAGTTTGCATAAACAGAAAGGTGAGATTTTCCCCATCTTTTGATACCAATTTTAACTCTGAGAAAGACCAACAAACATGTGCTGGCACACGAAACTTCTCTCCAAATCAAATTCCATCAGATTGCTGCAGCAGTCCCTTTTCTGTCCTTCATTCAGACTTTCAGTGCCTTAGACAGTTTCATTAAGTCAGTGGTGGTGATTTAATAGAAAAAGCACCAAAACGGAATTTCAAAGACCCCAGCTCAAGTACTGATTAAATTATTTACTGATTGGTTGGCTTTGGGCAAGTCCCTTGCTTCAATGTGGCTTATATAAAAACTGAAGTTAATAATGCCTATGTCAAATATTATTTTGAAAAGTAATACAACATTCATGTAGATGCATTCTATAAACTATAAGGCATAACACAATCATAGCAAATATTAATTCCAATTCTTATCTTTTATATCCTTTATGTTTTGGTCTCCCAATCTGCATGGGACCTCATCTTCCTTGCTAAGTCACCCTCAATTTCCTCTCTGGACTTGACCTCTGGTCTTTAGAACTTCGAGGTTCTGTGTCATTTGGTAGAGTGCTGCAAGTGTCACAGATGCATTAATAATCTGATGTTAATAACCTGTTTGTCTGCCTAGTAACTAGATTGTGGAGCCCATCTATCCCCCGCCTTTTTTTTTTTAAATGAACTCCTCTTCCTAACAATCCTGACAGCCTGTGACAAAGCTATGCAGCCAGAAGGCACTCTGGTTCATCATTTATGTGGGTGAGCCTCTGTCTTGGTTACTTTTTACTCGTTGCTGAGACAAAACACCTGACACACAAAATTAGGGAAGGAAAGGTTTATTTAGCTTACAGTTTTTGGAGGTTTCAGTCCACAATCAGCTGGCTCCAAGGCAGGGTGGCATGGCACTGGGGCAGCACTTCAAGGCAGCAGCCGAACCAAAGCAGCCAAAGTAAAAGGAGCAACCAAGCAAGCCTCTGCTGCTCCTTTATATAGTACACAGGACACCCCCCTCCAGGGTGGGTGAAGCTTCACAAACATCCTTGCCTTCCTTTGCACAGGATGAGGATGTTTACAAAGTAAGACCCCTGGCTCCCTCCTGAGTCTCCCAGTTAAACTTCTGACCTACTCAAATTGTAACAATGACCAGGTAACTGTGCTTTACAC
>RJWM01028911.1:0-25062 GCA_004363535.1 Dasyprocta punctata | reverse complement strand
AGAATCAAGTATGAGGATGGATGAAAAGTTCAGCTTTACCTATATTATGTTTGATATGCCAGTGATCCTTTGCAGTTAACTTGAAATTGATGTATAAATCAATAGCTAGAAGCCTAGCGATATAATTTGAATCATTGTTATATGGATTATAAACAGATATTAAAATTAGAAAAGAAGTTTGAGAACATTAGTTGTGAAAAGGAGTGGAAATTCTTTATGCAAATTCTTGAACAAATTGATACTTATATATTTATAAAGAAAATAGTTCATATCTTTAAAGGTGAAAAGGGGTGATAAGGCACAGATATAAAGGAGGGCAATGAAACCCGTTTTGCCAGTTAGATATGTTAAGACAACTCAGAGAATTCAGAAATCTCAGTAACTGTGAGAGGCAAGAAAGAGTAACTTGGTGAACAAAATTGGAAATCAGGGACCAGATAGGATATGAGAGACTTACAGCAATCAGACAGAGGCCACGCATAAACTGTGAATTTTCTTCTTTGCAGGACAGTAGCTAGAGTCCAAGCAGGCATCCCAGCATGGGAGGTGACCCCCTCAACCACTCAGGGTTGCCTACTTTCACCTTGACAGGATTCCCAGGGTTGGAGAACTCCCAGCACTGGATATTTTTGCTTCTTGGTGCCCTCTACGTTGTCTCCATTGTGGGCAATGCTCTTATCCTTTTCATTGTCAAGGAGGAACAGAGCTTGCACCAGCCTATGTACTACTTCCTGTCCATGCTCTCAGTTAATGACCTAGGTGTGTCTTTCTCCACCCTGCCCACAGTGCTGGGCACATTTTGCTTCCACCTGACAGAAATCAGTTTTAATTCTTGCATGGCCCAAATGTTCTTTATCCATCTTTTCTCTTTCATCGAATCAGGGATCCTGCTTGTCATGAGCTTTGACCGCTATGTGGCCATCTGCAACCCACTGCGCTATATCACGGTACTCACTGATGGCCGTGTGGTGGGGATGGGCCTGTCTGTTATAATCCGCAGTTTCTGCATGGTTTTCCCACTGCCTTTCCTTCTGAAGAGGTTACCCTTCTGCAAGGCTAATGTGCTGTCCCATGCCTATTGCTTGCATCCAGATCTGATCCGCCTCCCCTGTGGTGACATCACCATCAGTAACATCTTTGGTCTATTCATTGTCATCTGTACTTTTGGCCTGGATTCGGCACTGATTCTCCTCTCATATGTGCTCATACTTCGTTCTGTGCTTGCCATTGCTTCCCGGGAGGAACGGATAAAGACACTCAACACATGTGTGTCACACATGTGCGCTGTGCTCATCTTCTATGTGCCGATGGTTGGTGTGTCCATGGTTGCTCGCTATGGGAGGCACGCCCCACAGTATGTGCACACCCTCATGTCCCTTATTTATCTATTTGTGCCTCCCATGCTCAATCCTGTCATCTATTCCATAAAAACTAAAGAGATTCGTCGGAAGCTTCGCAAAATACTGCTCGGAATCGCGTGTTGAGCAGGAGACAGTTTGAAAAGTCAAGATCCAGTGGTTGTCTTCATTTAGTCCACATGCATGTGTATTCAAGACCTGCACTTGCAAGACATTTTTCTTATTTGTTTGGTCACAAATCTTAACGTAATATACCTGCCATCAAACGTTTGAGGAAATCTTGTCAAATGAACAAGTTTTGCTATGGTAAAATAGATCTCAATTTAGGGAGTAGATGCTTTCTCAATTTCCTTCTTTTTCAGGTCAAACATACACATCCACTGTTTTGTCATAATATGCTGCTCTTATCTTGTTTAAAGTGAATCATCACACAAGAAGTTACCTATTGCCATGAAAACAGCATAATAATGGGTAAGGAATTTTTTCCCCTAAAAATATGTCCACATGATATTTGTTGAAATTCCACACACACACCAAAACAGCTATGCACACCCAAACTGATTTTACTTAGCACATATTTTTCATCCAGTCTTTAAAATGAGAGACATGCAAGTGTATAGATATTATAGTACATAATCTATCTTTTAATAATTATTAAATTCTGTTATAAATTAAATTGAATATATCCACATATGTATTAACAAATAAGGAAAAAATGAATTTGTAAGACTGTATAGAAATTGTGTGAAACATAATCATGTTCTGTCTAAACTCATGGTGTTGTAAGACTTGTAAGGTTTTTATGCTAAAAGAAAAAAATGAAGAAATTACTATTCAACTATGATATTATGAAAGAATAAAATATTTTATAAAATGATTGAAAATACTTAAATAAGGGAATTAATGTGAAATTGAAAAAGAGAATCTAATTTAAAATTCCCAGTATTTTAAGAAGCTTCCAAAATCACTGAATTTCTCGAAAGTGCAATTAAATGGAAGAACACAATTTAGAGGTCATATACATATCCAGGTTGGAGATATTTAAAAAATTATGGTAGAATGTTCTAGAAGAGACACCTCAAGTAGTACAGTGCACATTGTGAGCACATCATACTTTCACTCCTCATTTTCTTCATTTCACACTCACCTGAAGCCCGTGCTGGCCAACACGTTTTGTCACTGGTCAAAGAGTAATCCATGATGTGTGAGTTCCATGTAAGGCAGAAATAATATCCTCAGAGAATGAGGAAAGAACTCTTTGTCAGTGATCCTTTGATCTTGGCAATGTGATCATATCCAAGGTACTATGAGGGTCCTCAGGTTAAAATGCTAGCCATCTCACTTATCTATTTTGTGACTGTGGAGAGATTAACTCATTGGATCTCTAATTCTGTCAGTGCAAAGTACAGATAATACGAGTAACTTTTTATCGAAGTTGTTTGTGAAATTTAAATAAATGAATAAACCCAATGAACACACAAAACTCTCAACAAAATTACCTGAATGTTATACCCTGGGTACATATTTGTAATCCAGGACAATGGGAAAGCATGCCTATTGTAGGTGAGCAACTGGAAAAGGTGTCTGTTGAAAAGATTGCAGGGTCAGAGATTTCTCTAGTGCACACTGACTTGGATTAAGTAAGTTAGAAAAGTGTTCTCCCTGATATGTGGAAATTAAAAAAGATGATAACAAGTAGGAGGAAAACTGTTGTTAGACAAGAGAAAGGGAAGAACAGGGGAGGATATAGAGCTCAAAGACAGGTAGTAGAGTGCATAAGTATCATCAAAATATATTACACATCTTGAAATTTCCAAAATGAAACTGGAGGAAGGATGCAACAAGGGGGGCATTATGAGAAAATGATTTCAGTATGAGCGTGTAAAAAAAAAAAAAAAGGAAAAGTGAATCAGACGCTTTACAAAGATTTTATAATAGGAATAAGCAGAGGATTTTGACTGGAAATTAGTTTGCTAAAAAATAAGACAGGTAAATGTCCAGGTATGGGTCATTCTGCAGTAGAGTACTATAAGGCTGATATTTAAGGAAGTAAAGTGACAGAAAAATTATAGTTTAGGTGAGTGTGTACACGTCATATGTATCTCACAAGATGAATAATCCAATTTTACAAAAATTTATGAACAGCAAATCAATACTGCTATCATGATGCTGCTGGTTTTGACAAAAGTATTAGTTCTATACCTTATATTTACCCAATATTGTGCTGGCTGCTTTAAATACGTCAAAGAATAAAAGAGACACAGATCCATCTTTCATGAAATTTACAATTAGTGTAATTTATTACATTAATTTATTCTTTAATTATTATTTTTTATTTTAAATATAATAAAATCCAACAAAAGGCAACAGAGCAATCAAAACAAAGAAGTAGAAATGGCATAAAACTTCAAAGAGAGATACTATGGAAACAATAGCTATCATAGTGTACCTTATTATTTTCAGAATAGTTGACCATTCCATCAGATATAGCAAAAACAAACCAAAAACAAAACACAATAAAACCAATAAAAACAGAATATGAAATGAAGAAAAAAAAAAGAAAATTAATCAAAATTAAGCAAAACAGAGGAGAATGAGAATGACCTCTTGCAGGGCCCAGCCTGCTGGGCCCGAGCGGCGCAGGCACTGACCAGGACACAACTGCACTGCCTTCTGGGGGCCTGACCTCTTGGGACCCTGGAGGAGAACGAGAAAGGCCCCTTGCGAGGCCCAGCCCGCTGGGCCCGAGCGGCACTGGTGCGCGGGCTCGGAATCAGGGACAAACCCAGACCCCTATCAGCAACCTACTGTTTCGGAGGTCTGGCTAAATTGATAGTAACCAAAGAACATCAAGCAACTATTTGCTAGTATTGTTTCAAAGATTTTGCAGGCCTCTGGTCAGCAACCTGAGCATCTCTTTGGAAGATGACAGTAGGCAATGTAGCAAGTATGGGGGATTCTCTTCTGTCTTGTCTTTGAGGCCCAATATGGTTCTCTCTGTTTTGCTTTACTCTGATAATTATTATTATTAATAAATAAAAAAACAAAATTAAGCAAAACAATGAGAATGATATTGGGCCTCAGAGACAAGACAGAGGACAATCCCCCATATTTGCCACACTACACAATGTCATCCTCCCAAGAAATGCTCAGACTGCAGGCGCACTAGGTCTGCAAAATAACCTAACAATACAAGCATTTAGTTCCTTTATGTACCTTTGTTGCTATGAACTTAGCCAGTCCTCTGAACCATCAGGTTGCTTCTGGGGGTGGGGTGGGGGAGTTCCTGATTTGTAGCCCGCGTGCTGGTAGGCCTATGGGGCACACATCTCCTTCTCTTCGTGGAGTCTGCGCAGTTGCACACACTCACCAGGGAGGCAGGTGGGGTTTCTTCTGGTTGCTGCCTCTCTGCCCAACATGGTGGGTTCTCAAAAGGCACATTGTTCTCTCCCGGGCTTTATTATTTAATTAATTTGTTTTTTATATTAAATTTAATTACAATGCCACAAGACACTGGAAAAGATCAGTGGAGAACGCTAACGTGCTTTTTACTAGAATTCCATCTGGATTAGGAAATCACAGGAATCCTCCGTAGGATAGCAATGTTTAAACTAAGGAATGGTGCATAAGTAGTGAGCCAAATGCAGGAAATTCTCCAAGATGTGGGAAACAGCATCTGTGAAGGTCTTGAAACTGGAGTGGTTTGCATATTGAAGCACCTGAAAGAAGGTCCTAATATCTGAAACAAAAAGAACAAGAAGGAAATGACTCAACATAAAGTCGGAAAAGGAGGCAAAAGTTGTCTCATTGGGTCTTACAGGCATTATACAAGATTAGACATTATCATAATGGGAATGGAAAAATGTGATTAAAATTGACTTAGAATTTGTATAATATGGAAATGGATATGAAGATGGGGAAATAGGATGCGATTGTGATAATTCGGGTTTTACATGTTCCTATAATGACTCAGAGGGCATCTGTGAGACTCAAAAACCAGCAGTGAAATATTTAAGAGGTGGAACTGAAAGGGCATAAAAATATTTCTGGAAGTAGAGTTTGTAAGTCCAGCACTTATTCGCTGGGCTCTGATCTTTCTTGTCTTGGTCATTTGTGGTTTATCCTTCATCTTTCAATCTAAACTAAGCCTCTGAAATGGTTTCGGTCTCTTCCTTTGAAGTGTTTGCCACTTGTTTCATCCTAAAGCACTTTGCTAAAGGGAATAAATGTGTCCAGTTGTTTGTGTATGTTGTTTGCCCTGATTTCTTTGGTAATGGAGAGAAGCTTGTGTGTTAATTGTTCTGTCTCTACGTAGCTTTCAGTGTGGTTCTGTCTCAAGGATGAATTCAATGCAACCAGGACAATGGCCATAGATCAGTGTTGTTACTAATTTACAAGGAGAAATGAATTATTACATGCACAAAGCACATCTAGCTTGCTTGAGTAGCAGATTTTGTCTGGTGAGAGACACACCATAGTTACATTTGTGGGCAAACAGAGGAAAAGAATTGAAGACACTTCAACCATTCAGAATTTTCATGTCTTAATTTCAGATGGATATGTATCAAACATTAAAAAGCCCAATATATTGGCACATTAACCACTCCCTTTAGTATGATTGCTGTGTCTTCTCCTTATAATTGTTTCACCATTTCTGTCTTTCGAATCTCTTTTTTCTTCACTTTCATGTCTTCTTCCACTTGATAATTTTGTCTGTGTGAGAGAACAGTATCTGTATATAATCATGGAGTTTCATCATGGAGTGCAATCTTAGTTTATCCAATAATATTATGATGTGTCAAGTTTCATAATTTCTCTGCATCTCATATATTTAATGTATAAAAGTCAAGTAATATACTCTAGGCTATGGGTATTTAAGAATATTAAATATACATAAAGTTATTAATGATGTTTATTCATTAGAAGATGGCCAATTATTTCTAACTACTTTTAGCACTCTCTATTTGCAATAAGAATAATTCAGTAAGATTTTAAATGTCTGGGAATGATTATATTTGTACCAATTGTACGTATCTTTGTTTCTTATGATCCATTCTGATGTATGCCAATTAATCCTTATAATATACACCTATTTTTTTGTTTTCCAAGAAAGGAGAGCCACTTACCTTTGAATACACTCTCGCCACTCTCATTTTCAGGTTTACCCACACTCTCAGAAACTCAGGCACACAAATACAGATGCTCTAAGTAGATACTAACAAAGGGTTTTAGGGGTCATAAGTCATAAAAGGCTGTGATGTTCCTCTGCATGAATTTTAAATGAATTTTAAAAGTACACTCCACAACAGGTATGAGGAAGCTTGATAATTTTTTTGTTTTCTTGTGTGAAAGATTTGATGTTTTAGAAAATATCTAATGTAATTTAGCTTTAATATAAAATGTTTTGGTGTGTTATGTCTGTGTTAGTCTAATCGTGTGAACTTATCTTGCCTATTGGTTATGCCTATTGGTTATGACTTTAAGCACAATGGGATGAATTCAGACATTTTTCCTAGCAGCCACTTGTATCAATTCTGCCTTTCATTCTGCAGCCCTGATGATCAGAAACAGGATGAGAAGTGGAGATAATGTGGTTCCGCACCAGGATAATTATTTTCAACTCTGCCTTCCTATATTATTTTTGTGTGTATAACACTAAACTTTAGCCTCTTACAATGTCAGTTTCTCTATTTTAAAGTTTAGGTGAGACATAAGATCGATAAAAAAAGGTTGTGCTGTTAAGACCTATTAATCTTTTAGTTTTAAGTTAGTTTAAACTGCAGAAGTTAGGCAGCTCTCAAAGGTCACAAAACCAACTGCTCTGTTCACTTTCTAGTCATGTCCTCCTGGCAGAGGATAAATCAACAATCTTTGCATTAGATTGCCTTTCATAACCACTTGCCTTGGAATATCGTGGCCCATTTGCCCAGTTCTTTAGGAATTGGCATTCCAGTTCACAAGTGAGGAATTTAAAGCTTGAACAAATGAATTTTTTTTTTAATGATGCAAACTTGAAGAAGGAACTTGTTTTAAATCTAGGTCTGCCCATAATGTGACAGATTTCTTCAATTGGCCAAGACAGAGTTTTCCCTGGTGCATGACTTTGAGGGCTAATGTCCAGGCAGGTGCAGGCAAGCCAGGATGTGCACCATATTTGCTGGCACTCGATAACCGGCCTCTTAGGGGTTTGCTGTTTTCTTTCTTGAAACCTGTTTAGAGTTGTGGTGTGGTTAATGGAAAAGCTGTTAATCTGAGAATTAGTGAGAATCCATGAATATGACATTTAATCCAACTCTTACTGAGGTTCTGAATAGAATCTTCTGGGTCTCAGTTCTCCATAATGAGGAACACAGTGTGTTGATTATTCCAAGATAACACAGTGCTCTTCTCATTCTTAATTTTCTTGAAATCTCAAGGGAGGAAAAGTGACAGAGCACAGAGGAATCACTCCCTTGAGATATTTCATGCTTCATGTTGGCCAGCCAAGCCTTTCATTTCATGCACTTGTCCAGACCCAAGCAGACCCAGGGGAGTCTTTTTAGTCCTCTGTAAGTGTTGAGGATCAAACCCAGGAGAGTCTTGCACATACTAGGTAAGTGCTTCGCTACTGATATACATCTTCATCCTGCCAAGGGACTCTTCATAGGCAGATTTATAGAGCTTAGAGTGGGAGTAAATGGTGGTTGGTAGTAGTGCTGTATGAAGAGTCTGTTTCTCCTCTCAGTGATCGAACACGTATCTCTCTCTTCTCTTACATCAAAGATATCTAGAGGAGGTCATTTGAGAGGCCCTTCAGAGACAGCCTTGCGAACCCTACTCCTACGTACCTGGCTTATAAAACTTTGAATCAGAGGATGTCTGTGAGTTAGATTTATGTTTTTTTGGCTTCTCATTTCTACTCCTATAGTCAGAACTGCTGTAACTCTTGGTGCCTTCTGTCCCACTATGCTGGCCTCATACTCATAGTTTCTCTCTATGGACCCTAGTATTTTCAGATGTAGTGCATAGAAGCAGCTCACCATTTTTGTTATAAATGCTTCAGTATGATTAAATTTGGCCCAATTTTCTCAGTAAACAATAGTGATACAAATGGTTTTACAAAGCAAGAGTCTTTGATAGGGAAGCTGTATGTAGGAAAACAGTTTGGAGCCAGGAAAGGGGAAATTCAGCCTCTCAGTGACTTTATTCATTTCTGTGCTTTTGATTGCCATTTATTCAGTATTGTTTTGTGCTAGAGATCTGAACATGCACTTTAAATATTTTACTCCGAATTACTTTTTTCTATCTTATAAATGTGAAAATAATATATGAGGGAATTAATTAAATTCATAGATGGCAAGAAGCAAAAATAAGATAAAAATCTCAGTTATTAGATGGTGGGAGAGCAGTTTTACCAACCTGAATTGTTTTATACCTTAACATGTACATTCTTATGACTTCTTCCTAAAATACTTTATTTAGTAAATATTAAAAAATTAAAAGTACTAGGGTAATCTGTGAATCTTATTCCATGGATTCATATGCCAATTTAGTTGACAAAGAATTGAAGATAAGATGAAAAGAAAGACAATTTTGGGACCGCATAATTTAGTATGAGAGAAAGATACTATTCTAAATCCAAAAGATATATGTCACAGTAATTCTGATATATGACTAAAACAATGAAAATATTATGTGAGGGCATGTAGTAGGCGTACAAACCTGAGAAATTGTCACTGATTAAAATAACTGGAACAGACAAATTCCTGAATAGTGTTTCTGCTGCTATAGGCCATGGTAAAGATTTAACTATTTTCTTGCAGTTTTATTTCAAAAGGTAAGTTAAGTCACTGAAAGATTTTAGTAAAAATATAATACCTTTTTATTTGTACTGTCATTAATTGTTTTGCTGATTTGCATAGCATGGAGTAGAAAGAGTCATGACATTAAGCCAGCTGGATTGTGAGGAAGATTCTTTTGACATACTGGTTCAGCACACTTAGGGATAAGTTACCATTGGAAATGAACTGAAGAAGAAAAATTAGGGTTAGGCATATAGTGGAAAAGTTACAATAGAGTATTAAATCTGTGAATGCCTCTTAGACTTTTCTCACATGAGCATATGGAGAAATGGGGAAGGAGTTTAATGAATGGATAAATATTGCAAAGGATAAAGCATGAGAATAGATGAAATGTTGAACTTTACCTATGTTACATTTGATATGCCAACAAACTGTTACAATTAATTCGTAATGGATGCATAAATCAATAGCTGGAAGAGAAGCCTAGTGACATGCGTTGAATCATTGCTATACATAAAATAAATAAAATAGGCATTTTATATGGAAAATAATTTTGAGAATATTAGTTGTGAAAAGGAGCAGAAACATTTATTTGTTTTTTAAAACAAATTTATGCCTATCAATTCATAAAGAAAACATCTCATAACAGGGAACCAGAAAGAAGTGGGGGTAGCTTGCCCATTAGCTGCATAGTGGACAAGAAAGATATGGCATTTTTATACAATGGAAAGCTGCTCAGCTATAAAGAAAGACAACCTCAAGGCTCTCATAGGTAACTGGATACAACTTAAGATCATGCTCACAGATGAAATGATTCAAAGTCACGTGGGTGAACATCATGTTGTCTCCCTAGTACAAAAAACTAAAGTAGTTAGTAGGATTCAAAATACACAATGCATAGTGTAAAAATGAAAGGGGAGGAAGTTTCTAAAAAGGGAAAGCAGTGGTCATTGTTAATCTATTATCGTGATTTGAATCCCATATTGTTTTCATTGTTCTGCTTAGTTTGATTTTATTCTATCTTGGTTTGTCTAACTTTATTATATTTGATGGTATGGACAGCTATTTGAAAGATAAAAAATACATTTTGGCAGCCATTATTGATATCCTATTCCCTTGCTTTGAAGCCCTGTATTGCTTTCATTGTTTTGTTTTCAGTGATTTTATGGTAGTGTGATTTGTTTGACTGTACCATGACTGATGATATAGGCAACTACTTAGAAGATAACAAGGGGCATTATGGTAACCAGTGTTGCTTTACTATTGTTTTAAAGTCCTGTATTGCTTCCATTGTTCTGTTTTTATTGGTTTTATTCTGTACTATTTTGTTTGATTATATTATGCCTGATGGTATGGGCAGTTATTCTGAAGGTAACAAGAGGAAGGGGAAAGGAGGAAAGAAGGGAGGGAAAAGGAAAAAGACATAAATTTGTATATATGTATACATAAGACAGCTAAAATGATTATGCTACTAAATGTATTAGTTATTGAAAAGGAACAGTTATTACTCATATGATTAGGTCAATTTTACATATCTACATCTGTTAATTTAAGCAACTCTTTTGAAGGTAACGATATGCAGTATTACAACCATTGTCAAATTCCTATCATCTCATTTTGTAAACCTATAATATTATTGTATTGGAGTTGTTGTTTGTTTGTCTCTTTTGCTTTTTGTTTTTCTTTTCTGTGTCTTTTTTTCTCTTAAATAAAAAAAAAAAGAAAAAAAGAAAACATTTCATAGCTTTAAAGATGAAAAAGAGTGATCGGCACAGGTATAAAGGAGGGCAATGAAACCCGTTTGGCCAGTTAGATACATTGAGACAACTCAGAGAATTCAGTAACGATGAAAGGGTAGAAAGAGTATCTTGGTGAACAAAACTGGAAATCAGGGACCAGGTAGGATATCAGAGACTTACGGTAACCAGGCAGAGGCCATGCATAAACTGTGTACTTTTCTTCTTTGCAGGATGGTAGCTAGAGTCCAAGCAGGCATCTCAGCATGGGAGGTGACCCCCTCAACCACTCAGGGTTGCCTTCTTTCACCTTGACAGGATTCCCAGGGTTGGAGAACTCCCAGCACTGGATATTTTTGCTTCTTGGTGCCCTCTACGTTGTCTCCATTGTGGGCAATGCTCTTATCCTTTTCATTGTCAAGGAGGAACAGAGCTTGCACCAGCCTATGTACTACTTCCTGTCCATGCTGTCAGTTAATGACCTAGGTGTGTCTTTCTCCACCCTGCCCACAGTACTGGCCACATTTTGCTTCCACTTGACAGAAATCAGTTTTAATTCTTGCATGGCCCAAATGTTCTTTATCCATTTTTTCTCCTTCATCGAATCAGGGATCCTGCTTGTCATGAGCTTTGACCGCTATGTGGCCATCTGCAACCCACTGCGCTATGTCACGGTACTCACTGATGGTCGTGTGGTGTGGATGGGCCTGTCTGTTATATTCCGCAGTTTCTGTATGGTTTTCCCACTGCCTTTCCTTCTGAAGAGGTTACCCTTCTGCAAGGCTAATGTGCTGTCCCATGCCTATTGCTTGCATCCAGATCTGATCCACCTCCCCTGTGGGGACATCACCATTAATAGCATCTATGGTCTATTCACTGTCATCTCTTCCTTTGGCCTGGATTCAGCACTGATTCTCCTCTCATATGTGCTCATACTTCGTTCTGTGCTCGCCATTGCTTCCCGGGAGGAACGGATAAAGACACTCAACACATGTGTGTCACACATGTGCGCTGTGCTCATCTTCTATGTGCCAATGGTTGGTGTGTCCATGGTTGCTCGCTATGGGAGGCACGCCCCGCAGTATGTGCACACCCTCATGTCCCTTATTTATCTATTTGTGCCTCCCATGCTCAATCCTGTCATCTATTCCATAAAAACTAAAGAGATTCGTCGGAAGCTTCGCAAAATACTGCTCAGAAGCAAGTTTTGAGCAGGAGACCAGTTGAAAAGTCAAGATCCAGTAGTTGTTTTCATTCAGTCCACATGAAAGTACTTTCAAGACCTGCACTTGCAAGAAGTTTTTCTTATTTTTTTGGTCACAAACCTTAACATAATATACCTGCCATCAGACGTTTGAGGAAACCTTGTCAAATGAACAAGTTTTGCTAAGGTAAAATGGATCTCAATCTAGGGAGTAGATATTTTCTCAGTTTCTTTCTTTTTCAGGCCAAAATGCACATCCTCTGGTTTCTCATAATATGCTGCTGTCATCCTTGCTTAAAGTGAATCATCACACAAGAAGTTACCTATTTCTGTGAAAATAGTGTAACAATATGTAAGGAATTTTTTTCCCCAAAACTATGTCCATGTGATATTTGTCTATAATTTTTTGTGTCTTTTTGAGACAGGTTCTCACTATGCAGGTGAGGTTGGCCTTGAGTTCACTTTGTAGCCCAGACAGGTCTCAAAGTCATAGTCATCCTCCTGCCTGAGCCTCTGGAGTGCCTGGATTGCAGATGTGCACCACGATACCTGGCTCCACATGATATTTGTTGAAATTGCACACACCCTCACCAACACACACCCAAATAGCTGTATCCCAAAATTGATTTTACATAATACTTATTCTCCATTAAGTCTTTGAAACAAGATAAATGTAAGTACATAGAAATTGTACTAAATGATCTATCTTTTAAGTATTTTTAATGTCTATTAAAATTTATATTTCATACTTAAATTGTATATATATGTTTGTACATTGATAAATAAGGAAATAATAAAGCTGCAAGACTGTACAGGAATTGTATGAAACACAATCATGTTCTGTCTAAACACAGGGTTTGTAACAATTGTAAGTTTTTTATGTTAAAAGTAAAAAAATTAAGAAATGAAACATTCAACTAATATATTATGAAAAAATAAAATATTTAATGCAATGATGGAACATACTTAAATAAGTGAATTAGTGTGAAATTGAAAAAGAGAAACTAATTTAAAATTCCTGGTCTTTTAAGAAGCTTGCAAAACCAATGAATTTCTCAAAAGTGTAATTAAATGGGAAAGATACAATTTAGAGATCATATACATATCCAGGTTGGAGATATTTTAAAAGTTATGGTAGAATGTTCTAGAAGAGACACCTCCCTAATAGTCAAGGAGTACAGTGCACATTGTGAACACATCATACTTTCACTCCTCATTTTCCTCATTTCACACTCACCTGAAGCCAGTGATGGCCAACACGTTTTGTCACTGGTCGAAGAATAATCCATGATGTGTGAGTTCCATGTAAGGCAGAAATGATATTCTCAGAGAATGAAGGAAGAACTCTTTAGCACTACTGATCCTTTGATCTTGGAGATGTGATCATATCCAAAATACTATGAGGACCTTCAGGTTTAAATGCTAGCCATTTCACTTATCTATTTTGTGACTGTGGAGAGATTAACTCAACGGATCTCTGATTCTGTCAGTGCAAAGTACAGATAATAAGGATAACTTTTTTCGAAGGTGGTTGTGAAATTTAAATAAATGTATAAACCCAATAAACGCCCAAAATTCTCAACAAAATTAAGTTGAATGTTACACTAGGGGTATATGTTTATAATTCAAGACAATGAGAAATCATGCTTATTACAGGTGAGCAACTGGAAAAGGTGTCTGTTGAAAAGATTGCAGGGTCAGACATTTCTCTAGTGCACATTGGCTTGGATTAAGTAAGTTAGAAAAGTGTTCTCCCTGATATGTGGAAATTAAAAAAGATGACAAGAAAGTAGGAGGAAAACTATTGTTAGACAAGAGAAAGGAAAGAACAGGGCAGGACAGAGAGCTTAAATATCATCAAAATATATTGCACAGTTTGAAAATTCCAAAATGAAACTGGAAGAAGGATGGAGCAAGGAGAGATTATGAGAGAGTGATTTTAGTATGTGCATGTAAAAAACAAACAAACAAACAGACAAACAAAAATGGAAAAGTAAGTCAGACACTTTACAAAAATGTCCAGGTATGGGTCATTCTTTTTTTTTAATTTCTTATTTTAAAGATAATAAAATCAAACAAAACAAAGCAGAAGAAGGCCAATCAAAACAAAGCAGCTAAATTGGTACAGAACTTTAAAGGAGGATACTAGGAAAACAATGGTGGCTACTCTAGTATACCTTGCTATCTTCACAATAGTTGTCCTTTCCATCAGGCATAGCAAAATGAAAAGAAAAACAAAACAGAATATAACCAATCAAAACAGAATATTGAATAAAGCAAAATAGTTAATCAGAACAAAGCAAAACAGTGAGAACAATATTGGATTTCAAAGACAAGATAGAAGGGAATCCCCCATATTTGTTATATTGCATACTGTCATCCTCCCAACAGATGCTTAGACCGCTGGCCCCAGGTCTGCAAAATCAACAAAACAATACAAGCATTTAGTTGCTTTATGTACCTTAACTCAGCCTGTCCTTCAAACCAATGGGTTGCTGGGAGTGTGGGGTGTGTGTGTGTGTTGATTCTCAGCCGGGGCTGGTAGGCTCATGGGAGGCACTGACTTTTCTCTTCCTGGAAAACGCATGGCTTGCGGGGTTTACCAGAAAGACTGGTTAGTTGGCTTCTTGTTGCATCCTCCCAATCTCAGCATGGTGGATTCTCAGGAGGCACTGACTTTTCTTTGGGTCATTCTTCAAGAGGGTATGATACGGCTGATGTCTATGGAGGTAATGTGACAGAAAAATCATAGGTTAGGTGAGTGTGTACATGTCATATGTATCTCACAAGGTGAATAATCAAACTTTACAAAAATTTATGAAAAGAAATCCAGTACTGATATTGTGATGATGCTGGTTTTGATGAAAATAGTGGTTTTATGCCTTATATTTACCCAATATTATGCTGGATGCTTTAAATATATCAAAGAATAAGAGAGGCACAAGTTTGTCTTTCTTGGAATTTACAATTAATGTAGAAGAGACACTCTAATTAATTTATTATTTATATTAAATTTAGTTGCAATGCCACAAGTCACTAGATAAGATCAGTGGACAATGTTGACATGTGCTTTTTACTAGAATTCCATCTACATTAGGAAACCACAGGAATCCTCCATAGGATAGCAATGTTTAAACTAAGAATTGGTGCATAAGTAGCGAGCCAAGTGCAGGAAAAATGCATGTAGGAAACCCTCCAAGATCTGGGAAACAGCATCTGTAAAGGCATTGAAGCTGAAGTCATTTGTATGTTCAAGCACCTGAAAGAAGGTCCTAATATCTGGGACAAAAAGAACAAGAAGGAAATGACTCAACATAAAGTCGGAAAACAAGCAAAAGTCATCTCATAGGTTCTTATAGGCAACATACAAGATTATAATGCAAATAAAAATGTGATTAAATTTAACTTAGAATTTCTGTAATATGGAAATGAATTTTAAGATGGGGAAATAGCTAAAATACTTTTGTGGTAATATGGGTTTTAAATGTTCCTATACTCATCGAGAGGGCATCTGTGAGACTCAAATGCAACTAGTGAAATATTTAGGAGGTGGAACTGAAAGGACCTTAAAATATTTCTGCAAGTAGATTTTGCAGTTATCCACTGGGCTCTCATCTTTCTTGTTTTGGTTATTTCTGATTTATCTTTCAGGTTTCAATCTAAACTAAACCCCCGAATCAGTTCGGGTCTCTTCCTTTAAAGTGTTTGCCACTTGTACCATCCTAAACCACTTTTCTGAAGGGTACAAATATGTTGAGTTGTTTGTGTATGTTGCTTGCCCTGTTCACTGTGATAACGGAAAGAAGCTTGTCTACTTATTGGTCTGTCTCCATGTAGCTTTCAGAGTGGTTCTGTCTCAAGGATGAATTCACAGCAACCAAGATAATGGCCATAGATGAATAATGTTGCTAATTTACAACGAGAAATAAGTTATTACGAAGGCAAAACTCATATAGCTTACTTGACTAACATAGTATGCATGGTAAGAGACATACCATAGTTACATTTCTGGGCAAGCAAAGAAAAAGAAGTAAAGATACTTGAATAATTCAGAATTTTCATGTCTTTATTTCAGATGGATATGTATCAAACATTAAAAGGCCCAATACATTGTCACCTTAATCCCTTCTTTCTGGTACGATTGTTGTGTTTTCTCCTTATAACTGTTTCATCAATTCTCTTTTTCAAATCTCTTTTTTCTTCACTTCCATGTCTTCTTCCACTTGGTAATTTTGTCAGTGTGAGAGGACGATATCTGTGTATAATCGTGGTGTTTCATCTTGGTGTGAAATCTTGGTTTATCCAATAATTTTATGATATGTCAAGTTTCATAATATCTCTGCATCTCAGATATTTAATCTGTAAAAGCCAAATAATATGCCCTAACCTATCAGTATCTATGAATAATAAATTTGTATGAAGTTATTAATGAGGTTTATGCATTAGAAGATGGTCATTAATTTCTAATTACTTTTCACATCCTATATTTTTAATAAGATTAATTCAGTAAGATTTTAAATGTCTGGAAATGATTGTATTTATATCAATTTTATATTTGTTTGTTTCTTATGACTTCTTCTGTTATATACCAATTAATCCTTATAAGAAACACCTATTGTTATTTCCAAGAAAGGAGAGCCACTTACCTTTGAGTACACTCTCTCCACTCTTGTATTCAGATTTACACACACTCTCATAAACGCAGGCACACAAATACTGATGCTATAAGTTGATACTAACGAAGGATTTTAAGGGTCATAATTTTGGTGCTCCTCTATATGAATTTTGAAAGAATTTAAAAAACAAACTCCAAAACGTGTATGAAGAAGTTTGATAATTTTTTTGTTTTCTTGTGTGGAAGTCTTGATAGTTTTAAAATATCTACTGTAATATAGATTTAATACAAAAACTTTGTTGTTTTATTTCTCTGTTGCTATCGATGTGTAAACTTATCTTGTCTGTTGACTAAACCAGAGCTTATTTTAGGCACAATGAGATCGATTTAGGCTTTTTTCCTAGTGGGCACTTGTATCAGTTCTTTCATTCTCTAGTCCTGGTGATAAGAAACAGGCTGAGAAATGGGGATAATGTGGATCTGCACCAGGGTAATAATTATTTTTAACTGTACTTCCCTAAATTATTTTTCTGTGAATATCACTAAACTTTAAGTTTTCAGAAGTTCAATTTCTCCTTTTTAAAGTTTGGGTGAGTTACAGGAATCATAAAAACTTTTAAGAACTACTACTGGATTCTTTCTGTGTGTCTTTTTTGAGACAGAGGGTCACTATGCAGTCAGGCTAGGCTTGA
Organism: Dasyprocta punctata; assembly: GCA_004363535.1. NCBI lineage: Eukaryota > Metazoa > Chordata > Mammalia > Rodentia > Dasyproctidae > Dasyprocta > Dasyprocta punctata. The sequence continues at coordinate 7,676 of RJWM01028911.1, read as the reverse complement.
GCTCACTTTTTAGCCCACGCTGCACTCGAACTTTCAAGAGTTCTTCTACTTCAACCTTGGGAGTGGTAGGATTACAAGCAAGTGCTACCACGCCTGGCAAGAACTACTACTGTTGTAGTTTTAAGTAAGTTTAAATTAAAGATGACAGGCAGCCCTCAGAGTTCATAAAGCCAACTGGCCTGCTCATTTTCTATTCATGTTTTTTCCTGGCAGATGATGAATCAATGATCTTTGCAGTAGATTTTGTTTCACAACCACTTGCCATGGGATGTTGTGGCCCATTTGCCCAGCTCTATAGGACATAGTATTCCACTTTACAAGTGAGGAATTTAAAAATTGAACATATAAAATAATTTTATTAATGATGCAAACTTACAGAAGGAACTTGTTTTAAATCTAGGTCTGGCCATAAGGTGGCAAACTTCTTCACTTGGCCAAAACAGAGAAGTTTCCCCTGTTGCGTGACTTTCAGGGATAACATCCATGCACCTCCAGGCAAACCAGGATGTTCACCCTGTTTGCTGGCTCTTGATAACTGGCCTTTTAGGGGTTTTGCTATTTTGTTTCTTGAAATCTGTTTAGAGTTGTGGTGTGGATAATGGAAAAGCTCCTAATCTGAGGATTAGTGAGAATCCATGAATATGATATTCAATCAAACGCTTACCAAGTTTCTGAATACAATCTTCTGGGTCTCAGTTCTACATAATAAGGGACACAGGGTGTTGATTCTTCCAAGAAAACACAGTTCCCTTCTCGTTCTTAATTTCCTTGAAATCTCTAAGGAGGAAAAATGACAGAGCACAGAGGAGTCATTCACTTGAGATTTTTTATATTTCCTGTTGCTCAGCCAAGCCTTTCATTTCATGCACTTATCCAGACTTAGTTGGACCCAAGGGAGTCCTTTTAGTCTTTCTGTAAGTATTAGGGATGAAACCCAGGAGGGTCTTGCACACACAAGGCAAGTGCCTGGCTACTGGTGCATCTACATCATGCCAAGAGACACTTCAGAGGCAGATTTATAGAGCTTAGCGTGGGGAGTAGATGCAGGCTTGCAATAGGACTTCATGAAGACTATATTTCTCCTCTTAGTGAATGAACATTTATTTCCTCTCTTACATCAAAGGTATCTTGAGAAGGTAAGTTTAGATTTTAACTCTTCCTCATAGAGGTGCTTAGGAACCCTATTCACATGTACCTGAGTTACAAAAATTTGAAGAATTGACTGTGAGATAAATTTACATTTTTTTTTTGATTTCTTATTTGTACTCCTACAGTAACAATGGCACATAACTCTTGGTGTCTGAATTCCTACCATACTGGTCTCATTCTAACAGTTTCTCTCTATGGATCCTAGTATTTGCAGACCTAATGCATAGAAGCAGCTCAGTTTTTGCTTGGTTTAAATGCTGCAGTATGATTCAATTTGGCCCAATTTTCTCAGTGGACGGTAGTGATACAATGGTTTTACAAAGAAAGAGTCTTTGGTAGGGAAACTGAAAGTAAAAAGACAGTTTGGAGACAGAAATGGGGAACCTCAGCCTCTCAGTAACATTATTCATTGCTGTGCTTTTGGTTGCCATTTATTCAGTATTGTTTCATGCTAGAGAGCTAAATGCGCACTTTAAATATTTTGCTCTGAATTACTTTTTTCTATCTTATAAATGTGAAAATAATGTATGAGAGAGTTAATTAAATTCATAGCTGGCAAGAAGCAAAATTGAGATAAAATCTCAGTTATTAGATGGTAGGAGAGCAATTTACCAAGCTGATTTACTTTATACCTTAACATGTACAGTCTTATATCTTGTTCCTAAAATAATCTATTTAATAAATACTAAAAAAATTAAAACTACTATCTGTGATCTGTGAGTCTTAGTCTGGAATTTTATGTACCAATTTAGTTAACAAAGAATTAAAGATAAGATGAGAAGAAACAGAACCATGAGAGCTTGTAATTCAGTAAGAGTGAAAGATACTATTCAAAAACCAAACAATGTCTGTCACAATAATTCTGATATGTGACAAAAATGATGAAAAAATTATGTAAGAGCATATAGCAGGCATACAAGCATGAGAAGTTGTCACTGATTCAAATGATTAGAATAGGATAAATTCCTGGGTAGTGTTTCTGCTGCTATATGCCATGGTAAAGATTTGACTATTTATTTGCATTTTTATTTGGAAAGGTAAGCTAAGCCATTGAAAGATTTTGGTAAAAACATAATGCCCTTTTATTTGCACTGCTTTTAATTGTTTTGCAGATTTGTGTAGCATGGAGCAGAATGAGTCATGACATTAAAGCAGATGGTCAGTGAGGAAGATTCTCCTAACATACTGGTTCAGCACAGTAAGACATGAGTTATCATTGGAAATGAGTTGAGGAAGAAAAACTAAGGTTAGCATGTAGTGGAAAAGTTGCAATAGATTAATTAAATCTGGAAATGCCTCTTAGACTTTTCTCACATGAGCATATGGAGAGATGGAGAAGGAGTTTAACGGAAGGATAAGTATCGGAAAGGATCAAGTATGAGAACAGATGAAAAGTTCCACTTTACCTATGTTATATTTGATATGCCAGTGAACTGTTACAATTAACTGGGAGTTGATTTATAAATTGATAGCTGGAAGGGAAGCCTAGTGACACATGTCGAATCATTGCTGTACAGAAGATAAATAGCTACTACAATTAGAATATAATTTTGAGAATATTAGTTGTGAAAGGAGCAGAGAAATGAGTGTTTCCTTGAAGGACATGAAAAAGTGATGAGTCTGTTATTCTGTCTGTGTGTTTTCAATTATTAAAGCTCTCAAAACTGAACTTTAGTGAAGAATTCAGTGGGAATGTGGGGCATACTTGAATGTCCATAACAGTGATATTAATATCTGATTCTGAAACTTGGCTTCTTATTGGAATTGTTTACTAGATCACAAAAGTGCTGATTCCTCAGTTACATCTGCAGAGATTCAGATTTAATTAATATGGGTGTGGCCAGAGCAAAGGGTTTTTTTAAGTCCTCAGGTGAAAGTCACATACACTACACTTTGAAAATCTTTTATCCAAGGAGGTGGTAGTAGAGGGGTAAAGAAAGAGAAAAAGAAAGAGAAATAGAGAAAAAGAGAAAAAAAGGCATCTAGGAAGTAAAGAAGAGCAATCAGAAGTGGAGGAGTGGTGAGTTTATAGACCAAGGATGAATAAGAAGGGTCTCAAGCAATTAAAGCAAAGTGGAGGAACTGGTGTGATGCTTGAGTGCAGGCTAGTGAGGAGGCACTGTTTGGAATACAGCCATCAAAGGCTATCACTTGCACACAAGAGAACATATCATTAAGTAGAGTGTACTCAAAGTAACTTCATTAAGACTTACTGTGTCTTATTGAAGAAGGCCGTGGCAAAGAACTGGTGGAAAGCAAGGATAAAACAATTTTTTTTATCATTAGTGAGAAATTTAAACTCTTTTAAGAATATCACACAAGAAGAAAAATATAACATCCTCCAAAATGTCAAATAAATCTTAGGGGCAAGAGCCAAAGCCCGTGGCAGATCTGGGAATATTTCTGGGCAGTAGAAATTCTGATACGATGCCTGCTCCTTCCTAACCTTTCCATGGTCTTTGGTGCTGGAATCTCAGCACCACTGTCTCTTCTACTCTGTGACACCGACTGCTCCTGATCATCACTTCTTCCACTCTCTGACCTCACTTCACTCCAGTTGTATTTCCTAAAAACCAGAGAACCTCATGGGAAACTTTAGGACTAATGTCTCAAGTACCACCAGTATCACACTAATGGGTTTTCCAGAGATGGAAAGTCTGGAGCACTGGCTGGCTGCCCTCCTCCTGCTGCTTTATGTTATCTCCATATTAGGCAATACCCTAATTCTCTTTATCATAAAGGAGGAGCAGAGCTTGCACCAACCAATGTACTACTTCTTGTCATTTTTGTCTGTCAATGACCTAGGGGTGTCCTTTTCTACACTGCCCACGGTACTGGCTTCTATGTGTTTTCATGCTCCAGAGATGGCTTTTGATGCCTGCTTGGCCCAGATGTTCTTCATCCACTTTTTCTCCTGGACAGAGTCTGGGATCTTGCTGGCCATGAGTTTTGACCGCTATGTGGCTATCTGTAACCCACTGCGCTATTCCTCTGTGCTTACAAATACCCGTGTGGCCCACATGGGCATATCCATCGTTATTCGAAGCTTCTGCATGGTCTTCCCACTTCCCTTCCTCCTGAAGAGATTGCCCTTCTGTAAGGCCAATGTGCTGACTCATTCCTACTGCCTGCACCCAGACTTGATTCGCCTGCCCTGTGGAGATACCACCATCAACAGCATGTATGGTCTTTTTATTGTCATTTCTGCCTTTGGGGTAGATTCTGTGCTCATGCTCCTCTCTTATATCCTTATTCTCCACTCTGTGCTGGCCATTGCCTCCCAGGAGGAAAGGCTTAAGACACTCAATACATGTGTGTCACATATCTGTGCTGTGCTCATCTTCTATGTGCCCATGGTTAGTGTGTCAATGGTCCATCGATTTGGGAAGCATGCCCCTGAGTATGTGCACAAGTTTATGTCTCTGCTTTATCTCTTTGTGCCACCAATGCTCAACCCAATTATCTATTCCATCAAGACTAAGGAGATTCGTAGGAGGCTACACAAGATGATTTTGGGCCCTAAGCGTTGATCAGGCTCCAACATTCCAAAAGGCTTCATACCCTAGAGGTTTTTGTTGTTGTTGTTGTTGTTGTTTAGAATTCTAATGTTTGCTTGAACAGTCTAGACCTTCAGAGGCTTAAATCTTTTGCTATACAAGGATTTTTGTTTTGGTGTCAACTCATAATTTAAAACATCAGGTTTCCTTTCATCAAAATTAACCATGTCACAGGTTGCCACAAATAACTTTTCTTAGACCAAACAAGGAAGAGTGCTTTGAATTAGATCCTTTTAGTCCAAAAATACTTGTGACATCTGTACTTTCTGGTAAATCTCGAAAATAAACATGTATGTGTCTGAATGTGTTTATGCTTTTGAAATGAGAAACCACATTGTTGAGTTCAGTATACACAACTGAATCCGAACTACACAATTTAAAGTTCACATCACAGTTGTAAGGATGGAAGAGAAAGTGCTTGTGTAATACTGAATGATATTCCTAATATTCACTTCAACATGTTAGGTCACTTGAGATCATTAATATCACCCAAGAATTGTTAAAGTAAAAATAGTTTTTCATGTCTTTAAAGATTTAAAATTAAGGATATACAACAAATTTACACTTTTGAAATAATTAAAAACACATCCATACTCTGCCAAATGTAACAAAATCTTGACACACTGTTATATATGTTTTAGAAATTTAAAACAAGGAGAAATACTGTGTGAAAAGTCATAGGCAGTCTCCCCGGCATGTTGACAGGGAACATTAATTTCTTCTAGGGTGCTACTAGCACACACAACAGAATACTGACTGACGTTGGTGATTGATGGAGGCTCAAGTCCACTTCAGTGGTGGCAGTAGCTTGAAATTACGGAATCTGGGCCTGTGTCCTTCAGTGGAAACCAAGTCTAGAGCCTAGCACATGCTACAGCAGAGTCCAGTAACTGAAGAATGTCAGGGGATTCACAGCCATGAAGAGAGAGTAATCCCCTGAAATCCACTTAAGCAAATGCAACCAAGTGCACACAGGCAGTCAGACACTTGGTAGAAGTAAGTACAGTGGTACAGGTCTTTCACTGGACAGTGGACAGAGTAGGGTATTCGCCATCCCTGAGGTATGGTTGGGGGAAGCGGACACTTTGGGAAAATATTATTATTTTAAAAATTTTTTGGATAATTTTTTATTTTAAAGAGAATAAAACTAGGAAAAATAAAACAGAATAAAGCCAATCAAAACAAAACTGTGTGATACAGGATTTCAAAACAAGATAATAAGAAATTAACAATAGCTATCATAATGCCCCTTGTTGTCTTCAAAATAGCTGCCCATACCATTAGACATAGTAAAATCAAACAAAACAGAACAGACCCAATAAAATTAAAACAAATGTAATGCAGGATTTCAAAACAAGATAATAGTATATCCAAAATGACTGCCACAATATGCCCTTGTTATCTTTGAAGTAGTTGCCCATGCCATCAGATATAATAAGATCAAACAAGACAAAACAAAATAAAACCAAACCAAGCAAAACAATGAAAAGGATACAGGACTTGAAAACAAGATGATAGAGAATTAACAATGGCTACCACCTTCAGAAGGAAATTCTCCATAGATGCTATATTGCTTTTTGTTATCCTCTAAATAGATGATCAGATTACTGGCTTTAGGCCTGCAAAGTCAATGAAACACTGAACACCACAAGCATTAAGCTGTATTTTACTTCAATAGATGTCATCTCAGCCTATGTTTCTCTAGACCAGCCAGTCACTTATGGAGGGGAGGGAGGGGACCTTGGCTCTTCTTGTCTCCCAGCCCACGTGCCAGAATGGACTGGCATCTGGTTCTCCTCCCATGGTTCTTGCATGGTGCTGACTCATAGGTAAGGGCTGCCTTTTTGTTTTCCTCCCTGTGGCCCATGCATGGTGCCAGCTCACAGGAAATGGCTGGCTTCATGTTCTCCTCCCTGTGGCCTGAGAATGGCACCAACTCATAGGAAGGGGTTGGTGTCTGGTTCTCTTCCCTGCAACCCATGAATGGCCAATATTAATGGTTTTAAACAACATACTTTTACATTTTCTTCCTCATGAGATCATAAAGTATTGTTTCCTTAAATAAAGTCATATAGATCAAATAACAAGATCATGGCATAAGCATAAGAGAAGATACACTTGAATTGTCTCCAAATACTTCTTGAATGCCAGACTAAATAACCAAGAAAGAAAAAAACAAAAAAGAAAACCCTCAAAAATCTACTGACAACTTCAGTGTAATTAGGTAACTGGGAAAGCCTACAAATCTTTTTCCCCTCTGAAGAGGACTTAAGCAGAAGTCTGAGTGGATGACTTTGAAACGGATTGTTGAAGTCAGGAACAAATTTTGCAGACTGCAAGGGCTCACAGAATGAAAGGATCAAGCAGTATCGTTGTAGTCCTACACACTTGAAAATTTCAGAAATATTGAGCAATTGAGCTCTTCAAAGTAATATAGCATTAGACTGAAGGAAAGCACAGTAAGCCAATAAGGATCACTTGTGTGAGAGAAGGGAGGTTCAGATTGTAAAAGAAAGGGCTTAGAAGGAATAGATACAGGAAAGTGTCGTAAGAGTTAAAAGCAACTTCTCAAATTGAGGGTACCACTTAGAAGCAAAGTTTGTAGGTTTCAAGGGTGGAACAAAGACAGAACAGCAAAATATCTTCCAGAACAAATTCAGGAGGTAGATAGCTCTAGAGAGACAGGCTGCTTTGAGCTGTTTGTGCTATAGAAGAAAAGCAAAAACAAAGTCACGGAAGGAGCTACCATCCCTTCGATTCCTGAGAAGCCACCTCATAACCCTGGGAAAATCACCTTTATCCATCAGATGGAGACACAAAAGGGAAATAAAGGAATTCTATGCACAGGTATGAGCAAAATGAAAGAAAACCAAGAGGACAAAAATAAACCACTTTGTCTCAGGCCTCAAGAGTTACTCTGAGAATAGGATTCTTTCTCTCTTATTTTATTTATTATTGTTATTATTATTA
>RJWM01028910.1:0-25097 GCA_004363535.1 Dasyprocta punctata | reverse complement strand
TTTTTTTTTTTTTTTTTTTTTTTTTTTTTTTTTTTTTTTTTTTTTTTTTTTTTTTTTTTTTTTTTTTTTTTTTTTTTTTTTTTTTTTTTTTTTTTTTTTTTTTTTTTTTTTTTTTTTTTTTTTTGAGCACGCCACAATTTTTAAACAGGCTGGTTTTGTCCCCTTCCTTTAGTCACCTTAATACCATGGCACAAGTGTTTTTCAGTGTTACTAAAAAAAGGAGCAAGATCCTTTTTGGGTCCTGAGAGAAGCCAAGGGGCAACCTGACGACCTCTCTTCTGGGAAACTTCCGCAGTGGGGAACTGCTTAGTGCTCTCCTGCTCCGCACGGTAATAAAAGACATGGAAAAGCCTACAGCTCTCTGGAGGGTACTTTGGCATTGCCTATCAAGGTTATACAAGCATGCATCTGGGCCTGGGGGTGGTTCAGCCTGTAACACTTGCCTAGCATGCATGTGAACTCCAGCACAGGGGGAAAAAAAAAGGAAAGAGAAGGGGAGGGAAGAGAAGGGGAGAGAAAAGTAGCTGGGTATAATGGCACATGCCTGTATTTCCAGCTACTCAGGAGGCTGAGGCATGAGGACTACAGTTCAAGAGCAGCCTGGGGAAGGTAATGAATGAGATCCTATCTCAAAAAAAAAAAAAAAAAAAACAGAAAGGGCAGGAATGTAGCTCAGTAGGAGAACACTTGTATAACATGTGCAACACCTTGCATACGATCCCCGGTATGGTGGGGGGCACATCATTTGATGCAGCAATCCTTCTCTACAAAATTTCCCTAGAGGTTTACTTGGACCTGTACAAAATAATACATACATGAGCTTTACAGCATGTTCATAATAGTTAAAGATTTATTTATTTATTTATTTCGCAGCACCAGGGATCGAACTGACAACCTCGTGGCTGCCAGGCAGGTGCTTAAGCCACTGAGCCAAACTCCCGGCCCCATAATAGTGAAAGATTGTAAACAATCTAACTCCATCGGGAGGAAACTTGTTAAAGAAATATTGTAACCCCATAGGCTGGAATATTGCACAGCCAGAAAAAAATAAATAAGGATGTTTATTATGCACCAATTTGGAATGAACTCCAAAGTAATCTGGTCAGTAAATAACAACAAAAGACCAAAATATTGTGTTATATAAAATGTGCTGCCATTTTTAGGGAAAGGTGGAGTTTGGCATAGAAGTATTCTGTTAGTATTAGTTGTTCTGGGAAAGGAGAATGAACAAGGAAAAGCTATGGAAGAAGACTGCACTATAACATTTGTAGTTTTTAAATTTTGTGCTATGCTAATGTAACACTTGCGGCACCGGGGTTTGAACTCAACCTCGTGCCTGTCAGACAGGCACTTAAGTCACTGAGCCAAACTCCCAGCCCTGGTTTTTTGAGGCAGGGTCGCACTGTGTAGCTCAGGCCGGCCTTGTGCTCGAGTTGTAGCCCAAGCTGGCCTCGAACTCACAATGTTCCTCCTACCTCAGCCTCCCGAGTGCTGGGATTAAAGGCGTGCGCCACCATGCCCAGCTTAACACTTGTTTTATAATAAATAAAACTGTAAACTTAAAATTTGAAAAGAGAGCCGGGCATGGTGGCGCACGCCTTTAATCCCAGCACTTGGGAGGCTGAGGTAGGCGGAGCATTGTGAGTTCGAGGCCGGCCTGGGCTACAACGAGAGGGCAAGGTCGGCCTGAGCTACATAGTGCGACCCTACCTCAAAAAACCAGGGCCGAGAATTTGGCTCAGTGCCTTAAGCGCCTGCCCTGGCAGGTGCGAGGTTGTGAGTTCAATCCTCAGTGCCGCAAAAAAAAAAAAAAAAAAAAAAAAAAAAAAAAAAAAAAAAAAAAAAAAAAACATTTAAAAAGAGGATGATTGTCATTTTCCAAAGTGGTAGAATGCTTGCCTAGTATACATGAGGCCCTAGATTCATTGCAAAAACAAAATAGAAAGAAGATGTGCTTGTGCCTCCATCTGTAAAAGGACGGTCCAGTTGTCAAAGTGTCTGTCATCACTGTATACTACCTAAATAGTTTAGATTTCTCAAAGTCTGCCTAGCTTAAAAGATTCCTGTAGTGGGAGGGACATCATCACTTCCTCTTTGAAATCTTTAAATGTTTTTTAATGAAAACAGAATAATTCATTCTGTGATTTAACTGATCAAAATTAAAATTCAACAGACTGCTAAATTCATGTGAGGACAACATTCACAGGCTTTTATTTGCATGTGTATGAGGGCAGATTTTTAGGCCTCGGATCTGGGGAAATATTTTCTAACATTTGAGACATGCCAAGAAATAGATAAGGAAGTCAGATAAGATCTTGTATTATGCAAATTTCCCTCGCTCATAGGAGTTTGATTTACTCGTAGCAATCATTTTAAGTGATTCACACTTCAGGAGCTATTTTAAGTAATTGAACTAAAATCTGGGGCTGATATATTTTCTCCCCTCCCTTCAGGCCAATCTGTCTAAATGGCACTGGGAATTATTAGGCTGAACCATATGAAATGACTGTTATGCTGGTGGTTCAAGAGCAGCAGTTTCAAGATTCAGCCTCACATCTTGTTTTATTTTTTTCAGCCTGATGTCTTTTTTTTAGCCTGATGTCTTCGATCGACACGATGCTGCGCTCTATAGCAGAGACACTGTAACTGCCTGCTTCAGCACCCACTGACCCCTTCTCCACTAGCACTATTCACATCTGACTTCAACCAAGTAACATACATGGAATTCCCATTTCTTTTCCTATGATTGGCTCAGATTTGGACTTGCAACATAGTCCTAGGCCAATGAGATAGAAGAAAAAAAAACACATGAGGCTCTGGGGGAAAGGTTTTTCTTTCACTGGACATTTTCAGGTCCCGATGGGCTGTTCAGGACCCCAGGAGCTGTGTTGCCACTGCAGAGGACAGAAACGACCTCGGAGCAGAGTGGGCTAAGAGGGAGGAGGCTGGATCTCTGTGACAGCCCCAAGCTGCTGCGTTCAACAGCTCTGTCATTCTCTGAACCTGGATGCCTTGCTGTGTAGGTAATAACTTCCCATACTGTTTAAAGCCATTCTGAACTGGCTCTCCATTACACTCAAAACATCAACACATCATTCTGGCAAATATTCTCACCACTTTAAGAGGGTGAAGCCCAGGTAGTATGTGTAAAGTCTCATCAAGTGAATTTACCAAGCTATGCTGGTCAATATAACGTTATTTATGTATGTATTTGTTCATTTGTTTGTTTGTGTTTTGTGGTACTCAGATGGAACCCAGGGACTTCACACTAAGCTACATCCCCAACTCTTCTTTAGTTTTTAATTTTGAGATAGGGTCCTGCTAAATCACTCACTGAGCTGCCCAGGCTGGGCTTGAACTCATGATCCTTCTGCCTTAGTCTGGCATTACAGGTGTGTGCCACTTGGCTGGCTAAGATAATATTAAATCATAAAAATCAAGGCCTTCTCAATACCATTGGTTACCAAGAAAATGCAATGACAACCACCTTGATAGACTATTTTATAACCAAGGATGACTGTAATAAAAAGAGATGGACAATAACAAGTGTTGGTGATTATGTAGAGAAATTAGACCCTCCTATTTTTATACTGAGAATGTAAAATGGTGTAGCCACTTTGGAAAGTACTTTGGCACTTTCTCAAAAAGTTAAACATAAAATTACCAGCAATTTTCCCAAGACAATTAAAATCATACATCTATACAAAAACATACATGAATATTCATAACAACATTATTCATAGTAGCCCAAAAGTTGAAATAACCAAAATTTCTATCAACTAATGAGTAAATAAATAAAATGTGGCATATCCATACAATGGAATATTAGTTTGGCAGTAAAAAGGGAAAGAAAAGTACCAGCAAGTGCTGCCACTGGATGAACTTTGAGAATATGTCAAGTGAAAAGAACCAGACACAAAAGGCTACATAGTATATGATTTCATTGAAATACAGCCACCCGAGTAGCAAATCCTTGGAGACAGAAAGTAAACTTTTAATTGTTAGGGAGTAGGAAGAGGAGGAGATGGGAAGCCATTGGTACTGGGCACAAAGTTTCTGTTTCAGAGTGAGGACAATGTTCTGGAATTTGAAAGTGGTGTTGGATACACACCTCTGACTATACTGATCACCACTGAGCTGCATACACTTCTAAAGTGTGAACTTTGCCAGGGATTTAGCTTAGTGGCATAAGTGCCTGCCTGGCAGGCGTGAGGTTGTGAGTTCGATCCCCAGTACAAGAAAAAAAAAAGTGAACTTTGTGGTACCTGAATCGTGTGTCAACAAAGCGGTCATGAAATATTAAGAAAAGAAATGCCTCCCAAAATTATAATCGTTTTAAATTAAAAGATTCCAAAACAAAGACATAACTAAAAGCCAGGCTTCAAAAATAAACATAACCAATTTGATAAAAGAAAGACTACTTTTCCTTTGATGTTGGGGAGTCGTGTCAGCAAGAATGAATGAAGAGTCTATCCCCCCGCAGACTGTCTCCTAAGAACAGTGTCGCCCTCTGTCTCTTGTGCAGCATTCTACACGTACAGTAGGGGGGAACGGGGGGATCTCAGTGAGCCCTTCTGGTCCGGTCTCCAAAACAGGTCTCTTGTTTCCTTATCTGTGAAATGGAGCAAACAGTAACTACTTGTGGGGATTAAGTGTGACACGGAGCTAAAGCTTCGTACTGTTTCTCACACATGAGAGAGTCAAGAGGTGAGAATTACTGCTTTATTTTGTTGTTGTTCTTGTTGTTGTTGTTATTATTATTATTATTATATTTTGGGACCTTATGTGTACTCATCACAAGAGATAGAAATTTCTTTCTTTTTTCTGCTTATTTTTTACTTTTTTTCTCCTTCTTTTTTGAGACAGGATCTCACTATGCAGTTCAGGCTGTCCCTGAATTCACTTTGTAGCACAAATTGGCCTCAAACTCACAGCGATCTTCCGCCTCTCATCCTCCTGCGTGCTGAGATCACAGGCCTGTGCCACTGTGCCCAGCAACTGAACACCCCGTCCTCCTGACGCTGCATCCCAAATGCTGGGACTGTAGGCCTGTACCCCATCCTGCCTGGCAGAAATTTCTTAAGCCTGGCATAAACAGATCCCGCGTAAGGTTTTTTTTTTTTTTTTTTTTTTTTTTGTACCAGGGATTGAACTCACAACCATGCACTTGCCGGGCAGGTGCTTTTGCTGCTGAGCTAAATCCCTGGCCCATGTACATAATCATTTTAAGTATATACCCTTGTTCTTATTTTAAAATTGAAGAGAAAAGGAATACGGCCTTCAGATTTTAAAACAGAATACTTGGAAATTCAGGTTCAGCAATCATAAGACTTTATAAGTCATAAGTCATAACATTTATAACTATGTGAAGCATATAAACCATCATAGATTTAATTCCTGTAAGTTATTTAGTCTGGAACATTATTTTTCTAGTTTTTTTTTTTTTTTTTTTTTTTTTTTAGTTATTCCATTTATTCTAAAATACCCAAAGCCTTTTTGATAACTGGTCAGCTTTCAGCCTGTGTTACTGACAAGTTTTTAAATGGTTCCCTGCACCCCACCATTGTTTCTCTTTCCTCCTCATCCATTTATACCTGGATAAATGTGCCTTATTTGAGTGCAATACCTTTCCCTTTGCATGAAGTTTAACCCCTACTATAGGACACAGATCAAGTCAACAGTTATTTGGGGGCTGGGAGGAGCTTCCTGGAGGCCCAACTTTGGGCCTCCCACCTCGCACAGTGAAGAGTGTAAGTGAGGGGTTTACTCAACTTCACAGAAGTGGTTAACAAGACTTTGAGAAGAAAGCCCAGGACAAACTACAACTCGCAGGGGTCCTCTGTCATATACCACACGGACAAGCAGCAGACAATAAGCAGCTGCCACAAAGCCTCTCCCCCAGCCACGACACAGAGTACTTTGAGAGGGACAAGCCCAGGGGAAAACAAGTACAAGATATGCAAGTGCATTCTTTCAGACTTCAGTGCAGAGTATGATTCTTTATATGGGCACACATTTCCATTAATCAGTCTGTTTCAGTTAATCTTCCCATTTGCTCTCGTGGAAAAAACACAACCACCAGAGGAAAAAGAAGAAGAAATGAGCCAGTAATCCATTTGCTGGTAAGGTTAGATTTTCTAATCTGTGTCTCCACACCATAGCCATCTCTCACTACAGTCAACAACAATACAGAGACAGAGGTAAGAGTCTTCTAGCTGGGTGTGGTGGCAAATACCTGGGATCCCAGCACTGGGGAGGCTGAAGTAGGAGAATCGCAGTGAGTTCAAAGCCAGCCTGGGCTACATAGTGAGTTCAAAGTCATCCTGAACTATATAGTGAGACCCTGCCTTAAAATAGAGTAGAATAGAATAGAATAGAATAGAATAGAATAGAATAGAATAGAATAGAATAGAATAGAACAGAACAGAATAGAATAGAAAGAGAAAAGAAATAAGAGCCTTCTGACGCTGGTGGGCATTCACAGGATTAGAAACACCAAAGTCGGCCAGAAATAATAATGGTTAACAAACTCATCCTTGCACATCGTTACAAATACCAGTTCCTTTTGCTTTGTACTCAGTAGCAGGAAGAGGAGGGTCTCCCAGTGTGAGGAAAACCTCCTAGTAGCTAAGAAGGTTGCATGTGTCTCCGCTGAAAGCTCACAGCCTGCTCTGCGGGCTGGGCTGTCTGTTGAAGAGTTGACAGGGGGCAGCCTATGGGGGTGGACACTTCCCACAGCCCCAGCTCAATCCCCTGCTCACTTCTCGTCATCTTCTCCTTCCTCCTTTCCCCTTTCTTGCTTCGCTCACTTCTCCCTTTGTACCATCATCCTTATTCTCCCATCTCTCCTTTTCTCCCGGTCACATTGGTCTTCAGCAGTGTGTTGAATGTTTTCCACCCAAGTGAGGAAGTCGTGGTCTTGACACTAACTGTTCCGCCGGATGAAGCCCAGGGTACCAGGAAGGGGCACAGGTGGCCTAAACACGGACGCCGATGTCTCTCAGGAGCCATTTTGTCAAGTTGAATTCTGTATACACAGAGTTTCCACATGCAGACACATTAAAGAACTTTCTGGATGTGCGTAGAGGCCTTTGAAGTTTTTTCTGGGTGTTAATTTCTCTGCTAATTCAGACCTCACTGCTCTGTGTGACGTTTGAGAGGTCACTGGGCACCATCCCCAATGCCCCTCCAGAGAACAATGGATGCCAGGAGAGAACCTTTTTTTTTCAACCTAACCATTTAGGGTTCTGTTTTTCTTTTCAAGAGGAAACAATCAAGTCTTAGGAGGTCTTCCCACTGATACCAATTTCTCACCGAGTAACTACTTTCTGCCGAAAACTTCTAAGCATTCAGTGTTTACAGATCTACAGTTCCTGGCTGTGTGATGACTCCCAGGGAGGAATGACCTCAAGCCTTCTGTCCCTAAACTGGTCTTTCTGGCCTTTCCCAGATTAACCATGGCTCTTATGGGTGAATTCGCCTCCCGGTTTGGAATTCTAACAGGCCTAGCTATAGCCAACTTGTATACAGACAATGAAGATTTGAGAGAAGTTACAGATGTCGGATATTGACGCTTTTTCAGCTATCTGCTTAGTAATATCAAGAAAAATACCAGTTTAAATTAGGAGCTTGAAAAGCATTTTTGTTTTAGCAAAAAATGTAGAATTTGGAAATTCTGGGTAAATTAATCTGAAATATTAATAATTTTTAAAGCTTACAAAATTACCTTCATGTGTTACTATTTGGTGAGTTTTAATTTTGCCAACATGGAAACAAGTGTTTTTTTTTTTTTTTAAAAATGAAATATCTTATTTGTATATGATTTTGTAAAGTATAAAAACCTATGGCTAAGCCAGGTATGGTGGCACACCCCTGTAATCCCAGCACTTGGGAAGCTGAGGCAGGAGGAACATAGTGAATTCAAGGCCAGCCTGAGCTACATAGTGAGTTCAAGGCTAGCCTGCACTACAAAGTGAGACTTTATTTCAAAAACAAAACAAAACAAAAAAGTATGTGGCTGGGGATGTACCTCAGTGGCAGAACATTTTTGCCTAGCATGAATGAGGCCCGGGTTCAGTCATTCCCTATCACTACAAAAACAAAAAGGGGGGAAAAAAGATAAAAACCTAGTTTTACATAGCACACATTGGGAAAATCCATTTGCACTTAAAATAAAATTCTTCAGTATGTTTTAGGTTCATGATCTGTAAATTTAAAGAACTTCAATTTTAAATTTTGTTTTATGATTATTGTGAGAAATTCTTTAAAAACACAAAAGTAGGGTGACAGCAGAATGAGAGAGATCCAGTCCTGCCAAGGATGTCACGTATCCCTGTCTGACGTATCATTTCAGCACCTTCTCCTCACCTCCAAGCCCCCCAATAAAATGATTTGGTACTCCTCCCAAAAGAACACAAGAGTATAAAGAATAAAATAATCGATAACTCTACCATTCAAATAATCATATTTTTTCTAGCCCCTTGACTATGCATATGCTGTGTAATTACTTCTTTTAGACTTTCAGTATTCTGTGCTTTTTGTTTGTTTGTTTGGTTGGTTTTTTAAAGCAAGGTCTTTGTACTTCAAGCTGGCCTTGAACTTGTGACAGACCTCCTACCCCAGCCTCCCTAGTGCTGGGATTACAGGTGTATGCCACCACGCCCAGTTTTCAGTGTTTGTTTCAAAGTTCTAATACCTCTCACTGAGATGTAGTTGAATTTCTTATGACAGAGAAGGGAGAAAATGAATGAGAAATTAAGAAAAGGGAAGAGGGCTCCTGTGTTTTCCCATCACAGCTCGACCTCACCCTGAGAGGTGTACTTACTTCCCCACTTTTACTTGTACCAAACTCACTCTGTACAGCCTCTTTTCCTACCTTTAATAAATTTCAAATTTTGTTACCATTAAGAAAAGAAAAGACAGCAGGGCGTGGTGGCACACGCCTTTAATCCCAGCACTCAGGAGGCTGAGGCAGGAGGATCATTGTGAGTTCGAGACCAGCCTGGGCTACAAAGTGAGTTCAAGGCCAGCCTGAACTGCATAGTGAGACCCTGTCTCAAAAAATAGGGCTGGGGATTTAGCTCAGTGGCCTAAGCGCTTGCCTGGTAGATGTGAGGTTGGGAGTTTGATCCCTGGTACCAAAAAAAAAAAAAAAAAAAAAAAAGATAAGACAAAGCGGGAAATTACAGGATTCTCTTTCCTCCTCTCCTCACAGGCCCTCCTCAAGTCCTTTGAAAAACAAACAAACAGCTTTTCCAGACTGGAAAAATGGAAATATCAGCACTGCATGTGGTGCCTAGTGAATGCCTGGGAATTTAAGTTTCTGTCACCATTTGTTTCCAGGCTTCTAAGAAACTATGAATATTTTTCCATCAACTTTATTTTTCATTGATTGATTGATTGATTGATTTTCACAATACTAGAGATTGAACCCACATGGATCTACATCTCAAGTCCTTTTTTGTATTTTTAATTTTGAGTCAGGGTCTTGCTAAGTCAGTAAACTTCCCAAGCTGGGCTTAAATTGCAGTCCCCCTGCCTCAGCCTCCCAGAGTGCTGAGATTGCTGGTATCCACCAGCTCACCTGGGCTTTTTATTTTGAATTTATCCTTAACTGATAAAAACATCAGACTTGTGCATACCGATGGGGTCCCATGTGATAGTTCCACACATGCATACATTGTGAATGCTCAAATCAGGCTAATTATATCTATGTCCTCAAGCATTTATTTCTTTATAGTAAGAACATTCACGGTCCTTCTAGTTTTTGAAATGTACGGTTCCTAACTGTTATATGTAGTCATCCTTCCGTGCATGAGAGTCAGAACCTTTTATTCCTAATTGTGACATGGGAAACCCATTAACCAAACTTAAAGAAAAATCTTTTCCATTGCCTGAAAACCCCCTTTAGATTCTAGTATGTGACTGATCATTATTCTGAGCTCTGTCACACAGCAGTGATTTGTTTAATTCATGATACTTCTGGGAGGGCTGGAGGCGCAGCTCAGCAGTAGAGTGCTTATCCAGCTTGCGGGAGGCCCTGGGTTCAATCCCCACCACTAAAAAAAATCATGGGATATTTTTGGGGAGTCTTAGAGGTCAAAACCAGGGGGTTGTTCTTGGTGCTCTACCACTGAGCTACGCCTCCAGCACCACAGGGTCTTATACTGCAGACTGAGGCATGCTGGGGTAGGTAACACAGCCTTCCCGCTCACCCGCATCACCGTGGCCCAGAGCGCAAGGTGATTACACAAGGCCTCTTCTTCCTGTAAGCCTGAGGGGAAGAGCACCCGTCTGCCACCTGCAGGACCTGTCACAGGCACTGTGAGCCCACCCTGAGCAGGAGAAGGAAAACAGAAGGGCGTCTGCCTCCTAATAGGGGGCTTAGTGTCCCCTAGGGCCCCCATCTGATTTCTCCAAGCACAGTATTTTACCCTTTGGTCTTGCTTTCATTTTGTCACAAGAAATTTTATCACTGCACCTTCTGTTTCCAATGCCTTGGTAGATTAAGATTGTAATGGTTAATTTTATGTGTTACTTGGCCGGGTCACAATGCCTGCTTTTTCAATCAAATGCCAGTCTGCATGTTGCTGTGTAGGTAGCTTTTGGATGAGGTTAACACTTAAAGCGGAGTGACTGTCCTGCTCTGTGGGGTAGGTCTCACACCCTCAGTGGAAGCCCTTAGGACAAATGACTGTGGTCCCTCAAAGAGGATGGGATTCTGTCTCCAGACTCAACTCCGACAGCAACATCAACACCCGATTCAATTTCCAGCCTGCTCTAGTCTGTCCTTACACACCCTGAACTTGTCTTCTCTGTCTCTGTCTCTCTGTCTCTCTCTCCCTCCATCCTGCTCTCCCCTTCTCATATATATATATATATATATATATATATATATATATATATATATCTCGCACATTTGGTTTCTTTGGAGAACTCTCACTAATACAGATAACTTGAATGATCATCTCAACTGAAATAAGTAAAATACTGAATAAAATATTTTTAGAAAAATGTTTAATGCATCACTGAGCTGGCACAGAGTGGGATTTTCACATCCCCAAAAAATCAACAGCAGCTGGGCGTGGTGGTGCACGCCTTTAATCCCAGTACTCGGGAGGCTGAGGTAGGTGGAGCGTTGTGAGTTCGAGGCCGGCTTGGGCTACAACGCGAGCGCAAGGCCGGCCTGAGCTACATAGGGCGACCCTGCCTCAAAAAACCAGGGCTGGGAGTTTGGCTCAGTGGCTTAAGCGCCTGCCTGACAGGTGCTAGGTTGTGAGTTCAATCCCCAGTGCCGCAAAAAAAAAAAAAAAAAAAAAAAAACTCAACAAAAATCTGGTAGGTAAACAAGTTCCAAAACCACATTTCCTGGACACTTTCTATCAGACTCCAGAGAACATAGATTTCGACTCCAAGATAACACTCAGGCCCTGCCCAAGGCAGGGGAACTTGTTAGGAGAACCACTGGTAACACTCAGGCCCTGCCCAAGGCAGGGGAACTTGTTAGGAGAACCACTGGTAAAAAGCTCAAATCACAAAAAGCTATCTCAGCCGGGTGTGGTGGTGCAAGCCTTTAATGCCAGCACTCAGAAGGCTGAGGTAGGAGGAACATTGTGAGTTTGAGGCCAGCTTGGGCTATAACTCAAGCACAAGGCCAGCCTGAGCTACATAGTGGGACCCTGCCTCAAAAAACTAGGGCTGGGAGTTTGGCTTAGTGGCTTAAGCACCTGTCTGGCAGGCGTGAGGGTTGTGAGTTCAATCCCCAGTGCCGCAAAAAAAAAAAAAAAAAAAGATTAAAAAAAACCAAAAAGCTATCTCCCCAAAGTGGGGGAAAAAAAAATCTGACCCCAAAGAGGGGTTCTACAGTAAAGGCATTTGTCTGTCTTTGCATTGGTGCTAGAAAACCAGAGGAAAATATCTCCCCTACAAA
Organism: Dasyprocta punctata; assembly: GCA_004363535.1. Lineage (NCBI taxonomy): Eukaryota > Metazoa > Chordata > Mammalia > Rodentia > Dasyproctidae > Dasyprocta > Dasyprocta punctata. The sequence continues at coordinate 13,168 of RJWM01028910.1, read as the reverse complement.
TTCTTGGTCTCAGAAAGATTTTTCTATCTGGATTCTTACCAGCTACATGGTCTTCCCTGCCCCAGTTTTTTTTTAATAGAGTATTTCAATATAAAAGGATCCAAGTTGGTGACTGACTGACTAGAAACAGCCAGTCCAACTCTGCTGCGCAAGTCGTCTCCAGTGCTGGCCTCCGAGGACACCCAGGTAAAGTCCTGAGACCAGAGTGGCTCCAAGAAGAAAAGCATTGCCCAGCCCAGAAGGAGATGTGGGGACACGAAGTAAACTGGGAGGAACAAGCACCAAACAGCAAGAGCAGCTCCTCAAGGATGTCAAATACTTCATTCCTGACCAAAGACAAAGGTGTGTGCTTAATGAAATAAAGTAACTCGAAAACCCTAGCAAGGGTACGAGGCACATCTTAGCAATACGTGAGGAGATGGGAAATGAAACTAGCAAGTACTCTAAGACCTGAAAAAGTAAATTATTCATTTTTTTAAATGGGATGGTGAGCCAGGCATGGTGGCACACGCCTTTAATCCCAGCACTCGGGAGGCTGAGGTAGGAGGAGTGTTGTGAGTTCGAGGCCAGCTTGGGCTACAACTCGAGCGCAAGGCTGGCCTGAGCTACATAGTGCGACCCTGCCTCAAAAAACCAGGGCTGGGGGTTTGGTTCAGCGGCTTAAGCGCCTGCCCTGGCAGCTGTGAGGTTGTGAGTTCAATCCTCAGTGCCGCAAAATAAATAAATAAATAAATAAATAAATAAATAAATAAATAAATGGGACGGTGGGCCTGAAGCAGTTTTTTGGGCCTGGCAGACAAGAAGAATTAGTGAATTGCAAAATAGACATTTTCCAGAATACAGTTCAGAAACAAACAAGTCAAAGACATTTTCTAGAAAACAGTCCAGAAACAAAGAAATTGAAGGTATGAAGAGATGTTAATAATTATAATGTCTAGCCAGGCATGGTGGTGCACGCCTTTAATCCCAGCACTCGGGAGGCTGAGGTAGGTGGAGCACTGTGAGTTCGAGGCTGACTTGGGCTACAATACGAGTGCAAGGCTGGCCTGAGCTGCATAGGGTGACCCCGCCTCAAAAAACTAGGGCTGGGAGTTTGGCTCAGTGGCTTAAGCGCCTGTCTGGCAGGCGTGAGGCTGTGAGTTCGATCCCTGGTGCCGAGAAAAAAAAAAAAAATTACAATGTCTAGTCAGAGTCTATTTATGATAGAAACAATAGAGAGGAGGCAGTTCCCAAAGTGATAGTAACAGAATTGTCTGTAGCTGTTGAAGACACCAATCCTCAACTCCATGAAGCCAAATGCATCCCAAGCAGAAAAATAAAAAGAAATTCGCATGCAGAACTGACTGTAAAAATGCAGGGCCCAACTGAAGAGATGCTCACATGGAACCCCAGCTGCTACAGAGGTGGAGGCAATAGCATCACAAGTTCAAGGTCCTCATGAGATGGCGCTCAGTGGTAGAGCACTTGCCTAGCAAACCCGAGGCCAGGAGTTCAATCCCTAGTATTATACACACACAACAAACAGACCTCCAAAGGAAAGGAAAATCTTAAAAGTAGATATAGACAAAAGACATAGGACGTATGAAGGCACAACCTTAAGAGTGAAAATTAATAGCTGGGCACGGTGGTGTATGCCTGTAATTCCAGCACTCGGGAGGCTGAGGCAGGAGGATTGTCATGAGTTTGAGGTCAGCCTGGTCTACAAAGTGACTTCAAGGCCAGTCTGACCTGCATAGTGAAACCCGGTCTCAAAAAAAACCAAAAAAAGTAAAAAAATATTCAATAGCAGCAACAACCAAAAAAGGCAGCACAAAAGACAGTGGAACCATGTCAATATGAAACAAAATAACTATGAATCAAGAAGTATATCCCCAGGAAAGTATCTTTTTAAAATGAAGGTGAATCACTAGGTATGGTGGTGCCCACTTGTAATCCCAGCATGGAGAGGCTGAGGCAGGAGGACTGTTGTATGTTCAAGGCCAGCCTGAACTATACAGCAAGACTCTGTCTGAAAAAACAAACAGATAAGTAAGGGGGTAAAATATACATAGTTTTAGTTAGCTAAAACATTGAGATACTTTATCACTGGCAGAACTTCACTAAAGAAAATTATAAAGGACATATTTCAGAAAAAAGTGGAAATGTTTACAGATGTAAAGTTTGAAATGAAGAAGAATAATCAGCAAATATAATAAATAAATATGTGGGTAAATCTCAATAAATTTTGACTTTATGAATAATAATTTCTAATGTGGGAGGGTAGAATTAAGCTAGAACTGGATTCTAGAATTAGAAGATGATGATCTATGCAGATTTATAATATTCCCAAGCTGGGCAACATGACATACACTTCTAATTCCAGCTACTCAGGAGGCTGGGGCAGGATTATAGCAGTTTGAGGCCAACCTGGGCAATTTAGGGAGTATCAGAATAAAAAGATTTTAAAAGGTGGGAATGTAGCTCGTTGCAGAAGCTCTGGGTTCAATTCCAGGTACTGTAAAAACAAACAAAAGATCAATAAAATAATGGGAGCTGGGGTATGGCTCAGTGGTACCACACTTTCCTAGCATGTATTAGGCTCTGGATTCAAAGTCCAGTACTGTAAAAAACAATTAACAATAATATTAGTAATAATGATAAATAAACAAAATGAGGCCTAACATTTTCATGTTGTTCTGAAGGAGGAAAGATACTAACTTTGTAAACTAAAAATATTAAATCAGTTAGATAACCATTAAAAGAATAGGTGCACAAAGATTATAACTTTCAAATAGGAACAGGGGAGGTTAGATTGAGGCAAGGATTGGGGAATTCTCAATCACAGCAAAGAAGAGAAAGATGAGAGTTCTAGCATTTCAAAAAGATACTTTACTGGGGATATGCTTCTTTTTTTTTTTTTTTTTTTTTTTTGTGGCACCAGGGGATCAAACTCACAACCTCGCACCTGCCAGACAGGCACTTAAGCCACTGGGCCAAACTCCTGGCCCTATTTTTTAGGCAGGGTCACACTATGTAGCTCAGGCCAGCCTTGCACTCACATTGTAGCCCAAGCCAGCCTCGAACTTACAACACTCCTCCTACCTCAGCCTCCAGAATGCTGGGATTAAAGGCGTGTGCCACCACACCCGGCTGGTGATATATTTCTTGATTCATAGTTATTTTGTTTCATATTGATATGGTTCCGCTGTCTTTTGTGCTACCTTTTTTGGTGTTTGTTGATGTTGAAAATTTAAGTTTTACTTTTTTTTTTTTTTTTTTGGTGGGGGGGTCTTTTCTTGAGACAGGGTTTCACCATGCAGGTCAGGCTGGTCTTGAACTGACTTTGCAACCCAGGCTGACCTCAAACTCACAAAATATATAATATAAAGCACCAAAAACACAACACTTATACATCCAAGTAGATCAGTATGTTCAATAATAAAAACATACTAAAGACTCCAGTTAAAGTCCAGGGATGCAGCTCAATAATAGAACTCCTGTCTGGTATGTATAAGGGTCTGGGCTCAATTCCCAGTTCAGCAATAAAAATAATCACCAACAACAACCATAATAATAATGATACTCCCAGTTCAGTGGCACATCCCATAGTTTAGCTACTCACCCAGGAGGATCATTTGAGCCAACACATTTGAGCCCAGCCTGGGTAACACAATGAGATCCTTGTCTCAAAAAACTGAGACTCTCAAACTGTTTTTTGTTTGCTTCTTGGTTTGTTGGTTTTTATTTTGTTTTGTAGCACTGGAGACTGACCCGAGGGCCTTTATGCTGAGCTCCATCTCAGGCCTTTTTATTTTTTATTTTGAGACAGGATCTTACTAACTTGCCAAGTTGCTCAGGCTGAGCCCAAACTTGTGATCCTCTTGCCTCAGCCTCCTAGTATGCTAGGATTACAGGTATATATTACTATATCTTGCTCAAACTGGTTTGTTTTTATTTTTAAATCAGAGATGAACTATTTACAAGAGACTCCTGGTTGTTGCTTCTTGTTTTTCTTTGTTTTGTTTTGTTTTGTTTATTTGTCAGCTTTTGTTTTTCCTTGCATCAGAGTCTTGCTGTTAACCAGGCTGGTGTTAAACCTGCAAACCTCTGCCTCAGCCTTCTGAGTAGCTAAGACTCAGGTGTGTAGCACCACCCCCAGTTTACAAGAGATTCTTCAAATATAAAGTCATAGAAATATTGAAAAGTCAAAGACTAGAAAAACAAATATTAATAGAAGAAAGCTGGTATGGCTATGTTAGCATGTATTTCTTTAAAAAGACTATGGTCAAAGCATCACTACCTAATTCACCAAACAGATCTATCAGTTGTAAACTCAGACGTACCCAGAATCAGAAAATTCCTTCTAATGTCAGAGAAAATGCAAAGTAAGTGTCATCACTGCACTATTCAGTGTTGTACCCTAAGTCCCAGCCTGAGGAGTATGAGAAAAACATAAAATAAACCAAAGATTAAGAGATTAACAAGACAGAGACAACTTTCATATTTGCACATGGTGTTATTGACCAAATAGAAAATCTAAGAGAAACTATAGGTAAATCATTAGAATTAATAAGAGCTTTTCAATCAGTAAACATTTCCATACAACAACAACAACAAAACAATTAAGTATCATTTTTTTGGCTGGTGTGATGGTGCACACCTGTAATACCAGCTACTTGGGAGGCCAAGGCAGGAGAATATTGAATGGGACAATATCAGAGCAACTTAGTGAGACCCTGTTTCAAAATTTAAAAATAAGCAAAAATAAAATGGCTAGGGATATAGAGCTGCATGCCCTGGATTCAGTCTCCAGTAACCACCCCCACCACCCTGCCAGGTAAATATTTTTTTGAGACAGGGTCTTGCTACGTGGTTCAGGTTGGCTATAAGCTCACTGTATATCTCAGGCTGGCCTCAAATTCATGGCAATCCCCCTGCCTCAACCTCCTGAATACTGAGATTACAGGCATGCACCACCATGCTCAGCTCCACAGATAATTTTTAAAAAGAACTCATTATGATAACAAAAATATACCATAATTTGAGGTATAAGTCTAACAAAAGTGTGCACGACATTTATAGAAAAAACTATGCCTTATTGAAGAAACATAAAAGAAAGACTTAAGAAAAAGGAGAAACATCAAGTGTTGGTAGAAAGCTTCAGTAGAATGAAGATATCAGTTTACTCCATACTGACTAAGTCTAATCCCAATAAAAACTCCAATAATATTTTTCATGGAACTTCACAAGCTAATTTTAAAATTTAAATGGAACATGAAAAAATCAAAAATAGCCAAGAAGATGAATAAGGTAAAGAGGACTATCTCCAAGATATCAAGACACCCTGTGTAAGCAAGACTAAGGAGGAAAATTGGTAGAGGGACAGAGAAACGGGTTCATAAGACAGCAGAGAAACTGGCCACAAGCAAGGGCATATGGCCGGGTGTGGTGGCACATGTCTGTAATCCCAGCACTTGGGAAGCTGAGGCTGGAGGATCTTTTTGAGTTCGAGACCAGCCTGACCTAAAAGTGAACTCAAGTCCAGCCTGAACTGCGTAATGAGACCCTGTCTCAAAAAGACAAAAAACAAAACAAACAAATGAACAAACAAACAAACAAAACAAACAAGGACATATGTAGGGACTTGATTTTATAATAGAAAGGCCACCAGAGATAAGCAGAAAAAAGATCCAGTCAATACTACTAGGAAATTTAATTAAATGACTGTAAAATTTTAAACTGGCAACTTCATAGCATACACAAAAATCAATTCTAATCATATTAAAGATTTAGATGCAGGGCTGGGGATATAGCTCAGTGTCACAATGCCTGCCTGGCAAGCATGAGGTCACAAGTTTCATTCCAGGTATGAAAAAAAAAAAGCTTTAGATGTGGAAGTTTACCTTACTACAGAAACAATTTAGGAGGATATTACAATTTCATAATAGGTAAGAATTCTTAAAACAGGATGCAAAATACTGACTAACTAAGGAAAATGTCGGTAAATTCTACTACTTAAAATGAAATTTTTGGGCTGGGGATACAGCTCAGCAGCATAAGTGCCTGCCTGGCAAGCACAAGGTCATGAGTTCAATCACCAATACCAAAAATAAAAAAATAAATTTAAATTTTGATTTATCAGAAGACATTTGAAAGAGAGTGAAAAGATAATCATTATAAAAAAGAATTAAGATGTATAATGTACCTGTATGAACTTCCCATAAGAAATGTAATTATTATGTACTGCAAACATGTACTAAGAAAAAAACTGAAAAAGATAATGATTAAATAGAGGAAGGATATTTGCCATGCATGTAATTAACACAAATAATTAGTATCCAAAGTATTTTTAAAGTCCCAAAGAATCAAAAGGAAAAAGAGAAACAAATGGGAAGATAAGCAAAAGTCACAAGTATTTCATAAAAGAGAAAATACAAATGGCTCCATAGATACCTGAGAAATATAAATTAGAACCACAAGTGGGACAGCTGGGGATTTAGCTCAGTGATTCAGCACCTGCCTGACAAGTGTTGAGGTCCTGAGTTTGATTCCTGATAACAACAACAACAAAAAGAACCACAAGTAGATCTTTCTCCCATCTGAATAATAAAAATCAAAAACTAAGTCAGTGTAGGGCTGGATGGTAGAATATTTGTGTAACACTCAATTTCCAGCACCACACAGACAAAAAAGAAATCAATACTAAGTGATGATGAGGTTAAGGTATATCTCAGTGATAGGATACATATTTAGCATAACAGAAGCCCTGGGTTCAATCCCCAGAACAGGAGGGAAAAAAAGTATTGACAACATTTAGGGAAACAGTTCGATATATCTGGCCCAGCTATTCTTCTTCCAGAAAGGGTTAACGACATATTACAGTGATCCATGCATACCCATGTTTATAGCAGCATGACTCAGAACAGCTAAATCTTGGAAGCAGTCTATACACCCATCAACAGATGAATGGATAAAGAAAATGTGCTATTCACATGCAATGGATGTTACGGTTTGTGTCTAGATGTCCCCCCAAAGCTTCATATGTTGATAGGACTTTTTCAGAGGTGGCTGAATATAGAGCGTGTGATGCTTGGATTAATGGTGTATGATTACTAAATCAGTCCACTGATAGGTTTGGCACCGTCCTAATCCCAGTAGCCTAGATTGAGTATAAAAAGGGCAGAAAGACTCTGATAAGGTCCCTTGCTTGCTTTGCTACCTTCTGGCCACCATGAACTGTTGAAATCATGAACTGTTTTCTGCCAAGTCATCCTGCCTTGGAGCCAGGCAGTTATGGACTGAAACCTTTACAAACTGTGAGCTAAATAAACCTTTCCTTCTTTTGGGTGTCTGGGTATTTTGTCTCAGCAACAAGAGAAATATAACTAAGACTATAGAGTACTACTCTGCCATGAAGAAGAATAAAGTGAATCATTACAGGAAAGTGAATGGACTTTGAGACCATAATGTTAAGTGGAATAAATCAGACACACAAGCTTGCATGTCACATGGTTTCTCTTATATGAGAAGTCCTAAATATAAATAGAGAGCAAGCCGGGCGTGGTGGCACACGCCTTTAATTCCAGCACTCGGGAGGCTGAGGTAGGTGGAGCATTGTGAGTTCGAGGCCAGCTTGGGCTATGACATGAGCAAGGCCATCCTGGACCACATAGTGCAACCCTGCCTCAAAAAAAGTAGGGCTGGGAATTTGGCTCAGTGACTTGAGCACCTGCCTGGTTGTGAGTTCGATCCCTGGTACTGACAAAAAAATAAATAAATAAAATAAAGAGCAAAATGAAAGATAGATAGTAGGAAGTAGGGAGACAGACCTTTTTCATATGGGAAGGAGACCAAGAGATGGAGGAAGGAGGAGAGAGAGGGGAAGGGGATAAAGAAAGAATTGAGATGTGTTGTCCCAAGTACCCACTGCCCACGAGAAATGTCATCATCATGTACCACAAACATGTGCTAATAAAAAATAAATGCTGACAGAAAAACAAGTAGGACAACTGAGGAATGCATAAAAGAAAGGTGTGATATTTTTATACAATGGAGTACTATGCAGCTATAAATAAGGATACACTCAAGGCTTTTATAGGTAAATGGACGCAACTAGAGACCATACTCATAAGTGAAATAGATCAGACTCACATGTATAAATGTTGTATTGTCTTCCGACTGTAAGAAACCAAAAAAGTAGATAAGATCCAAAAGGTACAATAGATATTGTGAAAGAGAATGAAACTGCTCAAAAGGAAAGAACAATTGCAATGGGGGAAAGGAGAAAGGAAGGAGGGGAACTATATACTAAGCTAAGCTAATTGTACTACTGTTTTTATTAGTTCATGGAAAGAAACTGATTGCTTATATTGTTTGATCTGTATTGCATGCCCATATCTTGTAATATGAGCAGCTATTTTGAAGATAACAATATGTAATATAGCAACTATAGTTAATTTCCTATCAGCTTGTTTTGAAATCCTGTATTGTTTCTATTGATTTTTTTTCATTTAACCTCTTTAAAATTAAAAAAAGAAAAACAGGGGGCCAGGGGTTTAGCTCAGTGGTATAAGCGCCTGCCTGGTAAGTATAAGGTTGTGAGTTCGATCTCCAGTACCAAAAAAATTTTTTAAAAATTAAATAAATAAATAAATAAGTAAAAAAGAAAAAAGAAAAGCAAGTTGGAAAACGATGCCACATCCACTAAGATAGTGAGAATTTAAAAATGAGAGAAATAAAGTATTGTCTATGATATGGGAAAAATACTGAATGAGAAAGGCAATTCTATTCCTGAGTATACACATTAGAAAAGCTCCGGCACGCGTGTGTCAGGAGGCTCAGAGAGGCGCTGCTCCTGACTCGCAGAGGGTGGGAAGGGAGGGTGGGAGAGAGACACAAACAGGACGAGCAGAGTTAACCCCATTCCCGCAGTGGGATACTATACAGTAATGAGAAACAAAGACGCTACCTTGTGCGAATACACCAGTTATTTAATAACAATATAAACCACGTTGGAAAAAAAAATATTCAAATCACTGAAGACTAAGGATGCTACTTCTTTGCAAAGTTTTAGATAAGTAAAACTTTACACTATTTTAGGAGTGTATATGTAAGTAATAAAATGACAATGAAAGCAAGCAAATGAGTAAAACACAATTCAGTGTTGTAAACGACAATTCAGTGTTTCTGTGATTAGGGTGCCAATTTCCTCTGGTGTGTTTGAATGGGAAGGAATGATACCATTCAGAAGGATACAAAAGGAGACCAGGCGTGGTGGCACACACCGGTAATCCCAGCACTCAAGAGGCTGAGACAGGAGGATCATCACGAATTTGAGGCCGGCCTGGGCTACAAAGTGAGTTCAAGTCCAGCCTGAACTACAGAGCAAGAACCTGTCTCAAAAAAAAAAAAAAAAAAAAAAAAAAAAAAAAAAAAAAAAAAGGGAGGGGAGGTGGTGTCTCCATGTGAACACTAGGATTCTGTTTTTATATTATTATTGTTATTGTTAACCCAGGGCCTCAAACACACTAGGCAAGCATTCTATACCACTAAGCTATATCCCCAGCTATATTCTATTTTTTAAATATAGCTGCTAGGATATGAGCATTCACTTTATCTCATTCTTTTACCTGCACAGATACACTCAGGCAGTATTTTACATATATGATATGTTTCACAATCAAATATTTGATGTATGTTACTACTGGAATCTTAACATCCTGTGGCTCAGCCTGTGACCCCTCTGCTCCCCTTCTTCAAGGGAAAGTCACTTCAAAACCCCACTCTCTCGGTGGCTCCAGGCTGGTGGAACTCTGGCTTGAGGGCTCCTTTCCAACTGAGACTCAACGTTCTAATTCTGGACCTAGTGCTGTACTTTGGTCCTGCCCTACGATTATCAGAAGTCAGATTTCTCTGGCAACCCAAGCCTGAGGTTACCAAGACCCTCGCCTTTCCTTACTAGCAGTGTTTGCTCAGTGTACAAGAATAAGGGAGTGGGTGACCTTTAATTATAATCAGAGCGCAGGAGCTTCTTTTCTCTAATGATGGCTGCACTGAGTAGCTACAAAATAATTCTTCTTTTCTAAAAGACAGAGAGGAATTCAAGTTAACCAGGGAGGGATGGTAAGGCCCGAACCAGGATGTCACTCCCTGCTCCCTTGGGTAGACCTCAAAATTACCCAGTGTCCCCTTTTTGAAGTCCTTCGGCTATAAAATAAAAGCAGTAAGCGATTATTCTGGGTGTTCTCTGAAGCAGAGGTCATAGCTCTCCGTTCATAGTCAGGAGATACAGACTGTCATCCTTTCTGTCTAAACTGATACATTCCTTCAATTTGGAAGTTTCCTCAGCCTGACTACCCATATTTGTATTTGTTTTCTTTCCAATAATGCAATATTTTAGTCTTTACCCCCTCACTCAGCTTTTTCTCAAATGGACACACTCCGTACCCTCACACTTGCTGATAAAGTTCAAATACTGTATTAATTTTGGGCAGGCATTGACTTTCACAATAAGCTAACGTTCTCATCATTTATTTGATTTGAACTTGCAAAGGCATCAATAAACTAAAAGAAAAACACACTGAAAATTGGTGGAAGAAAAATGTTGACTCCCAAATCTGTCTTTTGGGAATTCAAAATACACAATAGAGCAACAGCTGTTCTAGATTTCCATCAGAGATTAGCAGATAAACTATTATTGAAATTCAAAGTTGTGACATCTTTAGATAAATATTTATCCTTGATTTTTCACAGCCTCTGATTCAACAGAAATCTGGAAGGGTTCACAGTCTGGCCCAGAGAACTTGGTTTTAAATCGACAGCTTTAAAACATGGGTGAAAAGGAGCCTAGGTTGGCTGCTGCCTCAGATCTGGCTGTCACAGCCAAAGTCCAGGTCTCGGCCTCCGCTCTGTCCAGCCTGTCCCTGGAGATCCGCTTCGTCCTCCTGCGCCTGCCACCGATTGGGAACCTGGCATCAGCGCCCAGCTCTGACTGTGCCCCCGCAGGGGGTGCCAACTGGCTAACCTGATGCCATTAGCTCCAGTGAGAGAACGAGAGCCAAGGGCGCCAGCAGTCTCCTAAAGTCACTCTGCCATCTGTGGAGGCCAGCAGAAGCTCTGCCTTCTCCCGCAAAACAAACACCTGGGGTCAATTCCTCTGGATCCCTCGCAGGGCACACAGCCCTCCCCCGCCTCCCCTCCTCTCCCTCTGCCCCACCCCCAAGCCCGCACTGAGCGCAGGACCTGATCACTGCCAGCCCTGCTCACCGAGGCGCTTCCAAGGCTGCGGCAGGTGTGTGTCGGTTTTCTGGTTAAGGGAATTTCCTTGCCTCAGTTTCTGGTGAGAGGAGCCCTCTGCACTCATTCGCCTCTTGTGGGGGGCGAGCCGGGGTAAGGGAATTCCTGGGTCCTCCTTTGGGGCGTTTACTCGAGGGACAATGCCAAGCCTACCGTTCACAGTTGTTTTAAATCACCGCCACTCCTCCGAGTATGGTGTGTCTGCAGAGTAATGGGGCACCCTTGTCCCCACCTCACCCCAGGAAGCCCGGCTCACCATCTTTCAGAGGAACAGTGACTCCGGGTCTGGCACCCGCCTCCCTCATCCGCTGGCTCACTACGAAGTCGCTTTTGCCTCTTCTCCATCGGGAACATAGTAGCTGCTCAATATTATGCCGATCCGATTGTCCCATCTCCCGAGGTCGGGAATACCAGTGACAGGCCCTCCTTCCCCAGCCGGACGCCCCAATCCTCACCTCGGTCATTGTCACCTCCCCATCCCGGTTTCTCTGCAGCCACCAGACTGGTGGGGCCAGGACAGTGGGGCAGGCGCCCAAGAAGGGGCATGGGCTGGGGACAGGCACGGGGTGGCCACCTCGTGTCCCCCCCAACCCCGACTCCTGGGTTCCCGCGGGGGTCCCCCCCACCGCCAGCTCCTCAACCCCCTCTCCCCCCAATGCAGCAAAAGTGAGGGGAAGCAGCGAGCGGAGCCTCTTGGCCACGGCCCCCTCCTCCCGCCTTATAAAAAAGAAATTGACTTTTGTTTGGAGTTTGTGAAAAGTGGGGCTCGGGGCCCAGTCAATGGGGCGCCCCGCGGCGCGGGCTGAGTGGAGCCCGAGCGAAGCGCTCCTCGCGGCCCCAATTAATCCGCCCTTTGTGCGGCCCCGCGGCCGCCCCCCCGCGGCAGCGCAGCGCGCATTGTTCGCCCGGCCGGGCCGCGGGATTTACCCTTTTCAAACAGCCGGTTTTGTCCGGGGCAGTTCGAGCGGAAGTTTCTCACTGACAATTTGCCCCAAATAGATAGATTTGTCAGGAGCGACCTTCGGGAAGGAAGCAAAAAGCCACTGGCCTGAAGGTTGGGCCCGAGGCGGGGACCCGGTGACCCCCTGCGCCCCCAGCACCCGGGCGCCGTGCACCCCGCGCACCTGCTGCGCCAGGCGCGCCGCGGACCTGACCTCCGTTTTGCGCATCTGGGAAATGGGGCGGCTCTGCGCGTGAACGTGGACAGCGTCCGTTCCCTTTCTCTCCCCTCAGCTCCCTTTCAAAACTGTAAGGCGAAAGCCCGGCGGAGTCCGGCGACCGCGACGGTGTACCACAGCCCCTAAGGTGGGTCAGGGGAGCAAGTCCCAGCTTGTGCACGTGCTGGCTCTCTTCTGCCCTCGACTCCTCCTTAACAAAGATGTCAACCGTGCTAAATCACAGGTGGTGCCTTTGTACAACCGGCTATTGTCTCATAAGTCAAGATAGAAAACCCTTTGTACTGAATGGCGCAGGAACTGGAGCCCTCAACTTGGGAGTCAGCTGTTAGGGTTTTTTCCCACCCAGCAGAGTCGCTCTTCTCCCAAATGACCTCCCTTAATAAGCAAAATCTAAATGGAGAGGGGGGGCAACACGCTGTTGATGAAAAGAATAGTTACTGATTTCTTCACACTTAATGGCAACTATGAGGCTTTTAAAATACAGTCTCATAGCAAACAGATCTGTGAATTTTAAGCAGAATTGAATTGTATTAATCAGTTGATGGTTTTGTTCATTTTCTATCACTAGATGAGAAATACAAAGGTTGGGACTCTGCAGTATCTGTTTCTGCTCTACTCAAGCAATCTCTTCCTTCAGTCCAGAAAATATCCTGCTAAACTGCACATGAGGGAAAAATTGAAACAAACAAACAAACAAAAAACCCACCCTTTTTTTT